>PVKA01006248.1:0-84837 GCA_004027165.1 Ctenomys sociabilis | reverse complement strand
TTTGTAGAGCAGTGTTTGTTAGACAAGGTGTGCTCGATAAGGAATCACCCAGAGGCCCGGCAAGCTGACCAGGGATGATGCTTTGTGTCGGAGGAAGAAGGACATTAGGAACAAATATGAAGGGAACGGAAGCCTGAGTTATCCCTGGGGAAATTCGTTCCCTGCATGCACCTGCAGTTTCCCCAAAGCAAAATGGAGAAGCTGTATTCCTAAGTTAGGAGGGCAGCATCTTTTAAAGTGGACAGAACAGTGAAGACAAAATAGTAGCTAATGTTTTCTGAGTGCTATCTATGTTTAGGTAGTGTCTCAGTTACTCTTTTCTCGTTGCTGGAACAAATACCCGAAAACCCAAAATGAAGGAAGGAAAGGTTTATTTAGCTCACAGATGCTTCCATGAAGCACACTGGGGTTCCTACTGGATGGAGGCTTTAGCCCATACTCGCTGGCTCCAAGACAGACTGGCATGGGGCGGAGAGCAATCTTTCATGGTGGCAAAGAATGAGAGCGCAAAAGGGGGAGCAGCAGCAGCTCCAGCCGCTCACTTCTCTTCTGTCCTTACATTGAAATGCAAATTACCCGCCCTAGGGCAGGTGCAGCATTCACCCCCACAATGATCCAATTACAAACTCCAGAAGCTGCCCGATGACTGCATGAGGCTTTGGGGGGACACCTAGACACAAACCATAACAGGCACCATTCCCAGTACTTGCCATGTTATTTTCTTTAATTCTTACAAGAGCTAGGGAAGATGAATCTGCAATGATTCTATCTTACAGACAAGGAAATTTAGACTTGGAGAAGATTAGCTATGTGTCTCCCAAACCACAAAGTCAGCAACAAGGAGAGCCAAGCTTTAGACCAAGGAAGTTCTGAGTTTCAAACTCATCTTCAACTTGCAGAACAGAGATGACCCAATATAAGAAAGGGGACAGAATCTTACCCTGCAGGGGAAGAAGCATGGGCAGGAGCCTCCTGGTTTTCACCCACACTCAGCCACTTGGGAGTATTATTCCTTAGGGAGATGCTGTCATTTAAGAAGCACTTTAGTCTGGTGTGGTGGCGCATGCCTGTAATCCCAGCACTCGGGAGGCTGAGGCAGGAGGATTGTTGTGAGTTTGAGACCAGCCTGAGCTACAAAGTGAGCTTAAGGCCAGCCTGAACTGCATAGTGAGACCCTGTCTCAAAAAAAAAAGCACTTTAACACATTGGAATAGGGTTAGGGAAGGGCCTTGGAAACCACATGCACTGAGAACTGGGAGAAACAGCTGGGTGTGTGTGTCCAGCATGCAGACTTTGTCTGGGAGGGCAGTTGTGCTTCCCTCATGCATCATCATACAGAAGCAGGGTCATTTGTGTGTTTCTGTGAAGGACAAGGGGAACAAATTCAGGCCAGCACAGTTCACATCCATGGAGGGACTGCCAGGGCAGAGCTGATGGACACAAAGGCAAGGAAGACAGGTGTGGACAGCACCTGGAGGGTTCCATCCAGGGGAGAATCTCTGTGGGGGCAGGAACCCCCTCTCACAGACAGCATAATGGATCTTGCTGAACTCATAGTAAAACATATGTTCTCAAAGGTACTGATAGTATAAGTTCTGACATGAGTGAACGTCAATATTGATTGTGTGTGTGTATGCTAAAAGGGACTTTTACACCCTGATAAGTGTGGGTGCTGAATGACAGGGATGAACAAGTGAGGCTCCTGCCGACCCCAGCTTCCTGATTCCATGAAGCAGATTGGGGCTCCTACTGGATGGAGCACAAACACTAAAGATAGATCCACCAGGCTAGACCCACCAGGACCTTCCTTGGGTCAGGGTGGCCCCTTGCTGGCCTGGTTGATCAGGAGGTTTGGTGAAATCTCTTCCATGGGGATCTTGAAGAGCAGGAGAGGCCAGAGGTTGTCGGTCTCGTGGTGCCCCCGGGGGTATTGGGAGTCCTCCTTGCTGTAGCACCCCGTGAGTCCCTGACTTCTTACTTTGCAATCCAACAACTTACTTTTCTCCAGGTACTTAGGATTCTTGCTTAATGACCCTCACGTGTTGGGGCTAGGTGTAAGCCAGCTCTCTAGTGCAGAGGGCTGGCCCATTGTTATGACTTTTTACTCCTTGTCTCCCGCTTCCTTCATCTCCTCTTCTGACTCTGATCATTGTTGATAGGCAGAGGTTCTCCCCAGTTTGCTTTTTGCTCTGTCCCCTTTAGGATGAGGCCATGTATTCTCTGCAGGTCTAACTACTGACCCTCACAATAATATAGATTTTTCTTCCACTCTGCTGGAGGGTCCCAGACCTGGAACTGGCTCATGACAATGGTAGTTGTGATCTTGCTTCTCAAAAATCTGTCTCCAAGTTCATCCTGTTGAAAGAACGGGCAAAATTCAGACAATGGTTGGGACCTTCTCTAGTGACAGGTACCAAGGTACCCTGATTCATTGTGGAATAAGAATTCCTGGAGACCCATTGCTCTGGACCTTAGGCCTACATCTGGCCATGCAATGGCTGCATTTCTATCTGACATAAAGATGAAGCTTCCATCCTGTCCATAAATGTGTGTGCATATATATGTATTTCTTAGTAAAAAATTCTTTTAGGATGGAAATAACTTCCAGTAGTGATGTAATACAGCAACACTTCAAGCAGCATTTTATGCTTCTCAGTTGTCTTAAACATTAAAAAAGATAATATAAAAAAAGAAAATATACAGCCTAAATTTTGAGACATGTTACTTGGAACCTGGACAGATTTCACTTGCCTGGCTGTGTCCCCTCCAGAGAGGCGGAGCTGACTGACCATTTTGATGGTGCTGAAGGACAGGGAATTTAAATGTTTTGCTGAGTCATAGAGGGATTCTGGTTCAAACTGGTTACTCTGAGGGAGGAAGGAGGAGAGGGGCATCTGAGTGGTCACCCTGGGGCCTCTGCTAATTCCACATCTCATGGAGCTATGGGCAGCAGCTGTGGAAGATCGGGGGTGCAAGTCAGAAGGGGAACCCTGCAAGACACAGGGAGCCACTATGCGACCTCAAATCTCCGCCTGAGAGGAAGATGACCCTGATTTGGTCTATCTATTTTCTTAAATCTGAACACTAACTTTGAGATCTCTATGGATTTCTTATTTTAAGATGACTTCAACTAACTTGGACTACTTCTTGTGAAGGGAGTTGAACCAGCTTTCAGTTTTATCTGGTTACAATTCAGTAGAAGGGCTTCACTGATCCATTAATTCATTGATAATTGATTCTCACTCACTTACTTGTGTGGTTGCTGTCCCTTAATGAGCACCTGTTATCAGCAGAGCGTTCTCTTAATGTCCAAGGTATCCAGTATGTGATGAAGACTGCAAGGTCCTGGAGAGGTTATGTCTTTAGCCAGTAGAATGGGTTGGCACAGTGCATATCCTGGTGGGCAACATAGGGGTAAAGGACGAAGGGAGAACCTGCCACCCTTGACCAACTTTGCCCAGTGAGCCCTGAAGTCCCTGTCCTTTCCTTCTTTTGATGGTACCTGCTAAGAACACACAGGCCATACCCTTGGCAGGGCAGTGTGCAGCGGGTGCAATGAGAAAGATTTGTCCTGGAAAGGAAAGCAGCATGCCCACAGAGCCATATGGGGTGCCTTTTCTTGTGGACAAACAAGCCCAACATGTAAGCCTCTGAACGACGATGCTGGTAGATGCTCAGGCTTTCCGAGACAGATGTATTCAGCAGAGTAGCCAGACCTGCCAGAGCTGGTCCCCTGGGGCTGGCAGAGAGTGGTGGGTTCTTGGGAGTATGCAGAGAATGGTCCCACAGGGGCCCTGTGTGTCTTCTTCCTGGGTCTCTGTGTTTGAATTTCTTATTCTCTATGACTCGGGCTAAAGCTAGAGAAACTGCCAAGATGGAGGGAGAAAGGAAGGACGTTTGCAGAAGCCTGCGGTGTATATACTGCTCTGTGGTTTCTCTGGGTAATTTTTAGAACAGACAAAAATTTGGCATGTTGCATTTGGCCAGCGTCAGATCAAGGTGCACAACTGTGAACTTGCTGTTTTTCCTCAGAAGACAGAAGCCTAAACCCCACTGCTTCCTTATTACGGAAGAGCCTGAGGAGGGCCTAGCAGGCAGATGTATTATAGTTCTGGGCTTTACTTATTGCAAGGGAGGAACAGAGGACCTCAGTTTGTCCCCAGGACCTGCACAGAACCAGGCATACTGCAGGCACTTGAAAGCATGTGGTGATTATGCAGCAAATGATGTCACCTCTTCTACAGTGACATTTTTCCAGAGTCATAGGTGGACCTCACTGTCTCTTCTGCTCAACGGAACCAGAACACCCTATACCCACTCTTCCAGAGTTAAGGCGTGCTCTGGCATGGCACAGGGACAGGTGACAGGTAGACAGCCCTAAGCTGAGCCTGTGACACATGGCAGTGTGCTTCCTAGGGCTTGTAGGGCAAAAAGCTAGGAAGTGGCAGTGCTGAGTATGAGTGATACCAGGCACTGTCCCAGCCAGGTAAATCTGCCATCCTAGCTCCTTTAGCAGTTCAGATCTTTCTCAAGGTGTTTGGTAACCTGGAACAAACTTTTGCCTGGGAGGCAAACCCAACCCGTGAATATTTGGGACTACTTATCTCTCCTTCATTTGAGCCCAACAACATCTGCAACGTATAAAAAAGGATGCATTCTGCACAGCCTTCAGTCTCTTCCTCCTGCCTGTGAGCTCAGGGTCTTCCCTGCTTTCCTCTCACACTTCCCCTCACCAAGTGCTTCGTGAACGGACGACAAGCCTGCAAGACTCTTGGAGGCAGGAGTCCGGGCTTCTCTGGCTGCTCTGCTGTGGTCTCTGGTAGCAGTAGAATGAGCTGTGTGGCCCGAACTGGAGGGTCTGGTGGAGGGGCCTGCAGGTTCCAGAGTGGAGCAGGTGGCTTTGGCAGTCACAGCCTCTATAACCTTGGTGGTAACAAGAGCATCTTGATCAGTGTAGCATCTGGTGGCTCCAGGGCTGGTAGCTTTGGTGGAGGGCACAGAAGCTGTGGAAGTGGCTTTGAGGGTAGCTCTGGAGGTACCTTTGGAGGTGGCTATGGAGGCAGCTTTGGTAGTGGCTTTGGTGGTAGCAGGGGAATGGAAAGTGGCTTTGGTGGAGCTGATGGCTTTGGAGATGCTAGTGGTTTTAGTGGTCTTGGTGGCTTTGGGGGGCCTGGTGGTTTTGGCCCTGGTTGCTTCCCTGGGGGGATCCAGGAAGTGGCTGTCAACCAGAGCCTCCTTCAGCCCCTCAATGTGGAGATCGACTCCCAAATTGGGCAAGTAAAGGCCCAGGAGCGTGAGCAGATCAAGACTCTCAACAACAAGTTTGCCTCCTTCATTGACAAGGTAATGTCTTTGATTGGGCCCCCAATGCTAAGCTAAGGACTTTGAACTTAACCTTTAGACAGAGTATTAAAATATGCACTGCATGGATGAGGCCAGACAGTGAGGAGATGGGCAAAGGTCCGGGAAGATATTTTAACTCTGGGTTATTAGCTTGTCTTCATAGTCAGGTGGCACACCTATAGAAAGAGAACGGTCCTGTTTGGATCCAAACACCACCATGCCCTGCTGCTCTGAACCTCTGCTCAAGTCCCCACCTTTGCCTTACCTAGACCTAGGCTGGGAGAGCCAGCAGCCCAGGACAAGAGCCATGACCATGGCAAGGAAAGGTCTGATCTTGACCCAGAAGTGTGAGTTGTTCTCTGAGGCTTTCTGTGAGGAAAGGCCCTGGAGAAGGTACTAAAGAGGCTTAAATAGAACCCCAGTCTCAGGGGCTGTGTACAGGGGGTGACTTCTGCTGCATACACATCCACTCAGGAAGAGAAGGGTGCGCAGTGGCCTTCTCCAGACCTGAGCATCTCACACGGGGCTATGTCCCCCATCAGGTTCAGGAGTAGTGTTACGCTGCCTGTGCTACGCAGTGTCAGTTCCCAGAGACTTGTGTCCCTGGAGTCCTAGGTGGAGTGGTGCTGCTGGGCTTCTTGTACGTGTTTGCAGAATGTACTGCATTTTGGGAAGCAGTGCTGGAGGCTGAGGTCCCCTAGAGCACCAAGTAGTCTTTGCAAGTCTGCATTTAGGCAAGATTCTTTTTGTTTTCTCTCCCTGTCTCTCTTTTCTTTGAAACTTTCCAAGCCATGCTGGCTCCTCAGGACCGACTCACTCCTCAGGGCTGGTTCCTCAGAAGCTGTTTTCAGATCTGCTCTAGGGCTCTGTGTGGGGAAGCAGGAGACACAGGCATGCAGACCTGCCTGGGCTAAGGAAGGACTCCGCTCGCTGCTCCCTGCAGTGCTGCCTGAGGCTTCTCTTTCTCTGTGCTGCAGGTGCGCTTCCTAGAGCGACAGAACAAGGTTCTGGAGACTAAATGGGAGCTGCTCCAGCAGCAGGGCACCAGTGCCACCACTGGCACAAGCGACCTCGAGCCTCTATTTGACAACTACAGTAACCACTTGCGGAGTCACCTGGATGGGCTCCTTGGGGAGAGAGGCCACCTGGACTCAGAGCTGAGGAGCACGCAGGACCTGGTGGAGGACTTCAAGAAGAAGTGAGAGAGAAAGCATAAGTGCTTTCTTGGCAAATGCAAGGGTCTGAGTTCAATCCCTGGTTCCACAAAAAAACCAAACCAAACCAACCAACTAACCAAACCAAACCAAACCAAACCAAACCAAGCCAAACCAAACCAAACAAAAACCCCAGCCAAAACCAAAACCAAAACCAAAAACAGAAAATAACCCCCGGGTGAGTGGGGACAGCCAAACAGCTCAGTGGATTAATGTGCCTGCAAGTAAGCATAAAGGCCAGGGGTTCAATCCCTGGGCCTGCTGTGCTAGTCCCACCCTGGGTCACGCTGAGATAGCAAATGAGACAGTGTGGTGGTGTGCGCCTGTAATCCCAGCTCTTGGGAGGCTGAAAACAGGTGAATCACTATGAGTCTGATCTAGTAGTGAGACCCTGAACAACCTGTGGACCCTTCCCTAAAATACAAACAAAATAAAACAAATGAAAACCAAAACCAAACAAAACAAAAAACAAAGAAACAAAGAAAAAACTCCAGACGAGTGGAATAGATACATTTCTGGGGTTTCAGAGAAAAGTGGTGTTTATGGCTACCTCAAACCAAACTCAGTCATTTCTTTTTAACTTCTACAGATATGAGGATGAAGTAAACAAACGTACAGAGGCTGAGAATGAATTTGTGACCTTGAAGAAGGTAAGGACATTGTGTGAGGCTCCTGGGCTTGTAGTGGCAATTTCCCAGTGGGATTAGGCATCTCCTTACCCACTGCCCAGGGGCTACCATGTCCAGGTCCTTGGAGCAATAAACAGAAGCCAGCTGCTTCCTAGCTCTGAAAATCCCTAAGAGTTAGTCCACTGGTCTTTCAGTTTTGAGTAGACTGGACTCACAAATCTCAGTGAGACGGGCATTGCTCCTTCCTGTACACAAGCATCATTCCCAGCTCTGGTCCCCCAGACTCCCTTGCTACAGTATGTTGTTTGTTCATTGGAGGAAATGAGGCCTTATATTCCTGTCTTTCTCAGGATGTGGATGCGGCCTACATGAACAAGGTGGAGCTTCAGGCCAAGATGGACGCCCTAGTGGATGAGATCAACTTCCTGAAGACTCTCTATGATATAGTGAGGATGTTTTCTACTAAGCATGGGAAAAGCAGGAGGGAGAGATGTTTTCAGATTTGAGGTTGAGTATTTTGGGATGGGGGTCCTAGGGAATTGTTAGCCTAGAGGTACTTCCCCTTGATAGGAGGTGTTCAGACATTCTGTAGACACCTGGTACATTTAGAGCTGACACTCAGTGAGTGAGGTTGTTGATCAAGAGTCTTTCTAGCCCTCTAGAATAGTCTCCCTCTGTGTTGGCAGGAGCTTTCTCAGGTGCAAAGCCATGTCAGTGACACATCTGTGATCCTATCTATGGACAACAATCGTGAGCTGGACCTGGACAGCATCGTCACTGAGGTCCGCAGTCAGTATGAGGACATCACCCAGAGGAGCAAGGCTGAGGCCGAGGCCCTGTACCAGACCAAGGTGGGTACAAGGTAACCTCTGAGAGGATCCTTCAGCCTAGGAGGCTATGTCCTGTGGGACTGCTGAGTCGTAAGTTCCCAGGGACTCCTTGTGTTTCTGCCCTTTGGAGATAGCCTTCTAATGATTGTTCAGCTAAAGAGGTCTTGTCTCCTGTTTGCATCACCCCATTGCCAGGCCATGTGGGGCTGACTCTTGCCTGCTCAGGGATCCCAGGGCAGAGGACTCTTCTACCACAACGCTCCACATGTTCTGTTTCCTGCTGAGACACAATTCAATACCATTCTATCAAATGCTTACTAAGAATGTCAAGGTTCAGTGGGTGGTGTTGGAAAGTATAGAAAGAAGGCAGGCAAAGCCACAATAATGTCTCATCTTCCTTTTAATTTTCTAGTTGGGGGAGCTACAGATGACAGCCAGCAGGCATGGTGATGACCTGTGGAGCACCAAGAGTGCGATCCAGGAGCTCAACAGGATGATCCAGAGGCTGCGGGCAGAGACTGAGAACGTCAAGAAGCAGGTGGGATGGCTCTCTACACTGTTGCCTGGGCTGCCCAGTAAGGAGTAGGGATGAAACCTTTAGAGCTCCATGCCGGACTTCTTGAGGTCATCTCAGATAGCATTGGAATCTGAGGCATTCAAAGACCAGGTGAGTCTATATGGGGATGTCTAACCTGCATGGAATATCTCCTCAGTGGACACAAGATGGAGGTGCTAGCAGGAGGAGTAATGTTCTCTGATTTGAAGATGGGGTAACTCTTCTCAAGGTGCAGAAGGTTTGGGGCCCTCTTGCTGGGCTTATCCCGCCTATCTCCCCTGTTCCAGAATGCCAATCTGCAGGGGTCCATCGCAGAAGCTGAGCAGCGTGGGGAGATGGCCCTCAAGGATGCCAATGCCAAGCTCCAAGACTTGCAGGCTGCTCTACAGCAGGCCAAAGATGGCCTGGCCCGGCTGCTGCGTGACTACCAGGAGCTGATGAATGTCAAGCTGGCCCTGGATGTGGAGATCGCCACCTATCGCAAATTGCTGGAGGGCGAGGAGTGCAGGTGGGTCACCAGGGTCATGATCCTGACCCATGTCACATGCTGAGGGCCATATAAGTGGCCAAGTAAATGGGGATGTGGGCCTGCTGAAAAGAGAGGCCTTCACCTTCCACAGTCCTTGCAGAGAAGCGTTGGTTTTCACCATCTTCCCAATTGCCCAAGAGTGTTCGTGTAGTACGACCCAGAGTGTAGTGTTCGTATGACCAGAGCAGAGTGGATCAAGCTCACTGACCTGCCCAGCTTCCGAGGAGCAGGTTGCAGATCTGCTTTGTGATAGCACCATGTTCCTTTTGTTTTCTCAAACAGGATGTCTGGAGAGCACCAGAGTACCGTCAGCATCTGTAAGTGGCTGTAGCAACCATGCCAATGATTCTCACATATCTGTATTTGTACAGGGAAGGAGCAACTAAGTAAGGGTATATTCCTGTGAAAATTGGAGTGTTCTTGTGGGGAGGGAAGGGGAAAAGATGGACTTTTGCAGCTGTTTGGGCTTTAGAACACTCTTAACGGGAGTAGAATGCCAGTGGGAAGTATCTGATAGGAGCTCTCTAATGGAGGTAACGTTCAAACACTGGATGACCTCCATGCAATCTTCAAGAGTTGTCCATATGTAGAAGGAACCATCGGGTAATTCTGAATGACTGTTGACATTACAGTGCCCCCGGGTATTGTCAAGTGCAGAGTTGCCCCTTCACTCCCCAACTTCGTCTCCTAGTGGTACATGAACTAGTTATGACACAGTGGTGTGGGCACTGGAGCACTGATTGCTGTCTTTTTCTCCTCCACAGCTGTGGTCAATAGCAGCAGCGTGACTTCAGCCTTGGAAAATGGTTATGGGGGCAATTATGGTGGTGGCTTCAGTGTAGGAGGCACTGGCGCAGGCAGTGGCTTTGGCCTGGGAGGTGGCAGCGGATTTGGCGGTGGCAGCAGTTTCAGTGGTAGAAGCAGCTTTGGATCTGGCTCTGTGGGTCACAGTGGAGTCAGAGGTGGGGGTTTCAGTTCAGGAAGCAACCGGGGAGGTACTGTCAAGTTCTCCCAATCTTCCCAGCGCTACTCCAGATAAAGATCATAGAGCCTGTTCGCTGGCGACTCCACCCACCCTAGCACCTCCCTCCCTCCCCACTCCTCCCAAAGTCATGGCACCCCTACCCCTTAAGGGGGTGGCTCTTGGGTTGGAAGGTTGGAACTCTTGCTCTTCTCCCTGGGTCCCTGAATGAGCCCAGCCACAAGGATTTCAAGCTTTCTTCTCTAAGGCTCAAGCCTATGCCTGTGATTATGCAGGTGTGGCTGCAGCTACCATTTCCTGCTGTCCTTGGGATTCTCCCTTCCTGAGAGTCATCCTGTTCCTCGTGTATATAACATGCCGTTTCTTCTGCCCACCTGTTCTGTTGCCAATAAAAAGCTCTTTATCTTATGTTAGGCCTCTGAGTATTCTGTCCACATCCATCTCCCCACTGGACAAAGTCCTCTGGTCATCTCTCTGGGCCCATGTCTTCTGTGTCTCCCACATGGGCTCCATGACCCACAGGACAGCTGGAGCACATCTGCTCCAAAACAGGACTGTTCCTTTTCACTACCCATGGGATGAGATTTAAATGGGCAACATTTGGCTATTGATTTATTCTTAGGGCATAGTGTGTGTGTGTGTGTGTGTGTGTGTGTGTGTGTGTGTGTGTGCGTGTGGCTTCACATCTCTCAGGGGAAGTCAGGGCTAGGCAGACAGCTACCTCCTCTACCTTCATTCATTTGGGGAAAGTCAAAGGGCGCCAAGAACAGAGTGTTTCCTTTGGTGCAGGTCCCCCCTCCACCTGGCATCCTGAAAGCATTTCCTCATCAAGGTGCACTGGGACAGCTTCCAGAAACTGAAGGCTGCAGGATTGCCCTAGAGCAGCCTACTCAATGTCTGACCCATCTTGGACACTGTTGCATGTACTCTGGGCCTCAAGAGTGCACCAATCACAGAGGCTCTATCATCCTGTCTGTTCCCTCTACCAAAAAGCCCTGGCCAATGTTAGCTGGCCTTAGAAAAGCTGCCCAGAGGGCCACGCCTGACAGGGACTCGGGATCAGGGAGCCTAAGGCCTTCATTCCTATTGAGAGCTGGGGACCCTAACCTTAGGGTCCTGTGACATATGAAGACCCAAAGCAAGAGGAGAGCCAAGCAACCAGAGTTCAGTGGTGCCCCATGGCACCACTCAGGTACTCAGAGAACACAGGCTGTGGACAAAAACGTTCAATCGGGCTAGGGAAGCAATATTTACAGACTTGACCAAAGCTGGATTCATGTCCGAGGTGGGAAAGTGCAATTAGACAAGGCAAGCCTGCACCTGGGAGCTGGGGAAATTTGGGATTTGTTTGTAGATTTCAGGTTATTTCCCTTTGTTTTCTGGGATTTGGGCTGCAGGTCAGAGCAAGTAGTCACAGCGTTGGTGACACGTCCACAGGTGGCACATGGGAATGGGGATGGTTTCCAAGAGACTCTGAAAATAGATCAGCACCTGGCTGTGGATAATCCAGACCTGACTGCTGCTGCTGAAGGTTTGGATGGAACATTTTGGGTAATTTGGAGGCAGATCTCTGCAGGACTCTTGTCAGTTTTGCCTGATGCTGGGTGGCAGTGTGTTAGCCAATGTGTCTCCGCGTCCTTCTGCCTTCCTGTCACTTTAGCCAGTGCGCCTTCTTTGTCTGCTGACAAAGTCCAGATATGTGGTCACCTTGCAGTACTCCTGGGCTGGCTAAGAAAACTCAGCTCTGAAAACATGTTTTATCTCTGTCACTTACAAACCACTCTGGTGTACAAAGGACACAATTTACCCATCACTGTCATGTTTAAGAGCAAGCTAATCACCACCAGCCCTTGTCATCCTCGCTGAAGGCTGGGAGCTGACACTCTTAGGAAACCACTGATGGAGACAGAGTGGGAGCAGTGTGATACCTTTGGAATCTGCAGTGACATGACCACAAGGTGACGGCTCATTCCCCCCTGAGAAGACAGGGGCAGGACGAGATGGCTGTAGATGGCAGTACAACTCTGGTTGTGCCTGGCTGTTTTGGCATACAGTTGTCATCCTAGTACTGAGAGACTGAGGCAGGAAGATCACAAATTTGAGCCCACCCTGGGAAATTAGGCGCTTTAGAGAGAACTTATTTCAAAATAAAAAGTAAAAATAAAAAAAGGACTGGGGATATAGCTCAGTATGAAGGCCATAGTTTCGGTTTCCAGTTCCACGGCAACCAAAATAAAAAACAAAAATTGCTATCAAAATCAAAACTGAAAGAAAAACAAAGAACTGTTGAGGGGTTGGGGATATAGCTTAGTAGTTTGGCTCCTGCCTGGCAAATGGGAGGTCCTGAGTTTGATTCCTGGTTTAAAAAAATGAAAAAAGAACTGTGGTTCTGAGGTGGGGGTGATTCAGCCCCTTCTGTCAACATACAGCAAAGACTGGTGCTATTTTGGCTACTACAGTGAAAGGGGTGACATACACATCTAGAAGGCAGAGACTTGAACGGTACAAAACATCTTACAATGTATAGGCCTTCAATAAGCGGTCATCAAGATGCTGAGAACCATCCACCAAAGCAAGAGGCCACCCCACTCCCAACTCTCTCTCTTCCAAGGAGGGATCTTTCTGAAATTGACAGATTGTAAAAATCAACATTTTTGTTTTTTATTTTGACAGAGCCATCAAAGCCATCAGAAACAAGCCAGGAATGTGTTGTGACTTTAGGTGGAGACTTTCAAGACCTAAGCAAATAACCCCTGATAATTGTGTGGGTGGTTCTGGTGTGCCTTGGGTTTATGCTGGCCTTAATTTGATCCTCTGGTCCCTTTGCTAGAAATGCTCACTCCACTTCATCACTTGCTCCTTGGGGATGACTTAGGACGGCCTCCCGGTGCCCCTTCACTCCTGTGGTACTAAATGCCTGCTGGCTGACCTCCCAGGACAGCTTCCTCCCTTTGATCATGTGTCCTGCTCTTTCATAATGATCAGCTGCAGCATCTGTTCTCCACACCAGGATGGAAGCAACTTGAAGGGACATGGTTGTACTACACTCATCCTGGTGCTCATCTGTGACCAGATGGGGCCTAACATATTGCAGGGACTGTGGTTTTCCCTGAGCTAAGGAGGTCTGCAAAAGCGCAGGGTGGACTGCTGTCCTGACATAGTTAACAAAACCAACACGATTAAACAACTAAGTTTTGTTACTGGTGTAAGTCATACACTGGAATTTTGCATGTCATCTCATTTAATCCTTACAACTGCCATAGGAGGCAGGTAGTAATTAGCCTCATTTTTCTAGTTGAGGTACTGGGGCTCAGAGAGGCAGAGTGACATACCTGATGGGAAGAGGAAGATCTGGGCCTCAAATCCAAAGCCTAAACTTGTAGCCACTGTGCTAGGCTGCTGAACATGTGAGGTTAGCCAACTTCTCCTAGGCCTACAGTGGCATTAACAGCTCTCTGGAATAGAGAGTAGCTGTAAGGCAAACCTGAAGCTTATACTTGATCAGGAGAGGTTCCTACCAGAGGCTTGCGAAGATGGATGGAACACTTTCTTTTTTTGGTGGAACTGGGGATTGAACTTAGGTCCCTCCTTTTGCCAGACAAGCGCTTATTCCACCAACCCATCTCCCTGGCCCCTTGGATGGGACTCTTTGAACACCCCACAGCTCTAACCTCCAGCTGCAAGAGCAGGAGACACTGAAGGAGGAAGGAAGTACTTTGTTAATAATGGTTGTTTTTGGGAGTTCATAAGGTTTAAATCTATTTAAAGCAACATAAGTTGATGCCTCAAGGCTGGGCTGACCTTCCTGTATTGGAGGTGGGGTCTTTAAATGTCAAAATGGATCTTTCAGGCTGAGATGATGTATTCTGACTTGCTGAAATCCATACAGAAATAGGAAGTTTCCATAGACTTTGTTAGGCTTTGGAGTTGGAGTCTGATTAAAGTCTCTGCTTACTAAGCTAATTGACTTGGGCAAGCTAGTGAACCTCATGTCCTTAGCTGTAAAACTGAATGAAAATTTAACCTTGTGAAATTTTATGATGATTAGAAATGATAGTTGTAAGCAAGATAGGCCAGTGGCTTGTATATGGTGGGTGCTCCATCAACGTTAAGTGTCTTTATATTTTTTGCACAGATAGGTGATAAAAGTAAATATTTGAGAAGGGAGATTCAGTTTCACTTGAAAATTATCTGGTACACCATGCCATGTAGGCCCCAGAACTCCAGGTGGTTGTGCTGGCCCTGAAACTGGGCATGATGGTGCATGCCTGTAATCCCAGTGCTGGGGAGGCTGAGACAGGAGGATCACTATGAGTCTGAGCTGTGTAGCGGGATCTTGTACCAAATAAATAAATAAATAAATAAATAAATAAATAAATAAATAAATAAATAAATAATAACAATAATAATAATTTTTTTTTTTAAAGTAAGACTTCAGTGTTGTGTTGATCTTAAACTGGGCTGCCTCTCAGAACTCCTCCCCACTCTTCAGCCACAGAATTACTACCTATGAGGAAGTCTTCATACCTCAAAGCCATCATCCCAAGGGCTCGACACGCCAAGCCTCTGCACCGTGTGAAGGCCTTCCAGCGTTACCTCCGACGGTCCCCGCTGTCTCCCTGTGAACAGGCTATGCTAATTCCAGTTTCCCAAATGGAAAATTTAGAGTCAGAAAGTAAACATCATGCACCTGGAGAGTGGCAAGGCTGGGACTTATTCACAGGCCTGTCTACCTCCAAGACCTCTGTATTTCCCCCTCCTCCAAGTACATAGGAAGAGGCAGGAGAGGCATCCATTTGAGTTCCAGAAAACCCAATATGCTGATGGTTTTCTAAAAGACCCAGCCCAGTCCATGCTGGTGAGAATGGATATGAGGGTCAGTCTTTGAGAGCCTGAGCACTCACTTGCTAGTGTCCCGAGGAAGGGGCTCTTCTCTGCTTCTTCAAGGCCAGGTCACAGTCTGCTCTCAGCTTCCTGCTGCCTCACTTACACAAGTTCGCCTCTACAGGGATGAGGCGCGTGTCAACCCTATGCCTACACATCCTGGCTGGCCTGTGTCATTCTCATGTGGTCTGGGTAGGTAGTGTCTATATGTGGGCTAGTGTCTATATTCAACAACATGCTAGTAGGGTTAAGACAGAAAGATTTGTTAAGTTTGTCTGGGAGGCTTGACTTAAACAAAAACAAGAAGATTATTTCCTGTAGGACTTTTTTTGAGACAGGGTCTTGCTGTGTAGTTCAGGCTGGCTCATGATATAGCAGCTCAACTGGCCTCAAACTTGCCTCAGCCTCCTGAGTGCTAGGATTACAGATGTACACCACCACAGCTAGCCTCCTGAAGGACCTTTTTTTTTTTTTTTTTTGTGGTACTGGGGATTGAACTCAGGCCCTTGCACTTGCCAGGCAAACCCCTAATTGCTGCTGAACTATATTCCCAGCCCTTTCTCCTATAGGACTTTTAAAGACTCTTAATATTCCAATAATTTTTATTGAAATCCCAAAAGTCAGCAGGGCCTATAATCCCAGCTCCCAGGAGTCCGAGGCTGGAGGATCATAAATTAGAGCTTCTCTGGGCAATTTAGTGAGACTCTATCTCAAAACCAAAACAAGGGCAGACCATATGGCTCAGTGGATTACAGCACCTGTTTTGGCAGACACGGGTTGGAGGTTCAATCCCTGGCCTGCTGTGCCAGCCCTGCCCCCAGGGCACACTGAGATGGCAAATGAAACTGGGTGTGGTGGCTGTGTGCCTGTAATCCCAGTGCTTAGGAAGCTAAAAACAAGAGAATCACTACTAGTCGGACCTTTGTAGTGAGACCTTGTAGACTCTACACTAAATAAAAAAACAAAAACATAAAAACAAAACAAACAAACAAACAAGGAAACAAATTCAAGGTGAAGGTGGGGTTCTGTGTTCAAGTCTCATACTAAAAAAATTCCCAAGAGAGGGTATAAAATTTTCATTTCAAATGTGTTTGACAATAGAATCTTTTAATCAAGGATATCTTGGGGATTAAAATTCTGGCCTTGACAAGCCCTAGAAGGGACCTAAGAATAAGACAAAGACTTTTGGGTGAGTTGAATTATTTGAAGGCATAATTTGAACAAAACAGCTGAGACTTAGAGCAAGAGGATTTCATGTACTTAGATGTTTACTTCTTTATAAAGCTTTAGCTATAAAGAGAGTTTGCTCTATATGATAATGAAGAGCTTTATCTTCTGGCTAAGTAAAGTTATCCTAGTTGACAGATTTTATTTCAACATGGTAAGACGAAAAAAGAATATTAATTTTTAACCTAGGTGTAGCACAACCAGATTTCTTTCTTTCCTTTCCTTTTTCTTTCTTTCTCTTAGCAAACTAGTGGTTATCTTGTGTGGGATCTGTGAATCTATGTGCATAAAGGAGCGGTGAGCATTGCCCCCCTCACCCTCAGCCAGTCTGGCTGGGGAAGTTGCCCACTCACTTTGGCCCGGGGAAACGGTTACCGTTTCATGATTCATTTCTCCACTCACAACTACACTGTAGGCAGCCCTTACACCTTCTTACTGCAGTTGAATACCCAAGAGCAATTTTGTTGGAGGAAATGACTAGTTGGTGACACTTTCCCTTGTTTTGTGGGTGGGGAAGTAAGAACCCACAGTGGTCAGCCACCTGGCAATCTTCACACAGAACGCTCTGGCAGGTGAGGGATTAGCACTCAGGCTGCTGGCAGCAGGCAACCCACTTAGACGCCACTCCTCTACAAGATCCTGCAGCAAATAGGAAACATTGCCAACCGTGGTAACTCCGGGTGTTTCCTGAAGCTTCCTCAACTGCTGAGAACACCATTCTGACTTGCGAGTTAAGGAAGTGAAGTGATACTTCACCGGGCTAAAGTGACCCAAATGAGAAAAACTCAGCCCCATGCTCATCACCTGTCTCCATCCTGCTTCTCCAGCACGTACACCGGGGACAGCAATCAGCCATAGTCAGGCAGCTGCTACCCAATTCCTTGGTGCTAGAGTCCAGGAAGGGAAAGGGACTAGGAGATGCTGGCGTCCGTCCTTCCTTGCTTTGGACCCTCACCTTGGGCTTCAGGTGAGCCTGGCTTAGCACCCCCTCCCCCCACAAGGGCACTTGATCTACCCGGTTTTAAAGAATTCTAGAGTATAAGTAAGACTTTACCAGGAAGGGCTGGGACCTAACACTGTATGGGAATTAATATCTCAAAGAACCTGACATAGAATCCTCTTTGGGCATTGTCTACACACAGATAAATTGACTTCAAAATTCAAACATTTAGGGCCAGGGATGTAGCTCAGTGGTAGAGTGCTTGCCTTGCACGGACAAGACCCTAGGTTTGATATCCATGACTGAAAAACAAACAACCCCCCCACAACTTTACACATTTATGGTTGAATCTATGTATTTAAATTGCAAAACAGCCCTGTCCATAGGGTAGATGCCTCCTTCTGCAAATAAGAGCAAAAGTCAAGTGCTGGCTCAAGGCCATCAGATGAAACCACTTGCTTTGAGGTCCTACACAGTTTTCAGACTGATCATCTACTCTAGATTATCTTGTCCAAAAAACTATGCCAGAAACATAAAATACTAGCTGTCGGTTTGAAAGGATTTCTGAAGACACAGCAGTTACCTCTTCTGTGGGGAATCTAAAGTCAGACCCTTCTGAAGACTTCTATGTAGATGACAACCAGAGTTTGCTCCTGTGTGGTGTGGCTGGGTGTGGAGATGGGTTGCTGTGGGGTTGGGGGACAGTTGAGTTCCTGGAGTTAATGCAGTAACTCATTTGTGTCCCTATTCTTCATTCACAGGACTAGGGTGGGAATTGTGTGTAGATATTTATGTTTAGTCAATACATGTCTGTGGAGTGCCTGCCCTGAACTAAGAGCTGGAGAGATGGCATGTGTAATACTCAGGCTCTTCCCTTGAGGAGCTCAGGGCCTAGAGAGGCACTAACAAGTGAACAGGGCCATGATGGGGAAAGTTCAGGGTATGGTAGGAAAATACAGACACTGGGAACACAGAGCAGGGAGGAGACCCTTACCTCCAGATCTCAGGGGAGTTCTTGAGCTGACTCTATTAGCCAGCTGAAGGTTTCTTCTTGCTTCTGAACCTAGAAACCACTTCTGTTTGTCTAGGATGGTGGGTCCAGGGCTTGGCTTGAGACCTCTCTTTTGTACATGTCCTTCTGCTCATTCTGTTTTACACTTTTTTGCTCCATGTCATGACCCTCAGTTTCCCCAGAGACCAGTCATACTGGTTCTACTTTAGCTTCTTTCTCACAAGCAACATTTCTCAGCTCACTTTCAGGACTGTTTAGAGTGGGCCTTTTGGCTAAAGTGGTGGCAGCATGGACCCTATGGGATCAGTGTACCCTTCATCTCCTGGGTCTCTCTGAAGAGTTGGGCACAGGTGCCATGCCATAGGAACAATGACATCTTAGCTATTTGTGGAGCTCTTGGGCATGGTGGCACCACAGGAAGGGACTTAGACCATCTGCAAGTGACTCCTTGACCCTCAGCTTGTGTCTTGGAGCTCAGTGGCTGCTAAACCCTAGGATCTAAAGTCAGGTCATCCTGCTGAATCAGGTGATCCTTGGGTTCCCAAAGAACCTTGGGGAAATCACATGAAGAGAGGGAGGAGAGCTCCATCCTTTGTTAACTGAAGCATGTTTGGGTGATTAAGCTAATAAAACAAAGACATTTTGGTCCAGAGGATTATCTTTGAGATGTGGTGGGAACCAAGAGGTAAATTGTTGCCTACAAGGCAAACCAAACCCAAGATGACTCTCAGATAATTGCTTGCCTTTCCTTTTGCCAAAACAAACGTGCTGGAATATAAAGGTCACTCTCCTCTATTGGCCCTGCACTGTCTTCAGCCTCAGTTCTTGCTAAAGGACCATTAGCCCACATCCAAGCTCCTCACCATGAACAGACAAGTCTGCAAGAAGCCCTTCAGTTGTGGAAGTTAGGGCTTCTCTGGCCACTCTGCTGTGGTCTCTGGTGGCAGCAGGATGAGCTGTGTGGCCCGAACTAGGGGGTATGGTAGAGGGGCTTTTGGGTTCCAGAGTGGAGCAGGTGGTTTTGGCAGTCACAGCCTCTATAACCTTGGTGGCAACAAGAGCATCTCTATCAGTGTGGCAGCTGGTGGCTCCAGAGCTGGTAACTTTGGTGGAGGGCACAGAAGCTGTGGCAGTGGCCTTGGGAGTGGCTTTGGTGGTAGCAAGGGAATGGGAAATGGCTTTGGTGGAGCTGGTGGCTTTGGAGGTACTGGTGGTTTTAGTGGTCTTGGTGGCTTTGTGGGGCCTGGTGGTTTTGGCCCTGGTTGCTTCCCTGGGGGAATCCAGGAAGTGACTATCAACCAGAGCCTCCTTCAGCCCCTCAATGTGGAGATCGACCCCCAAATTGGGCAAGTAAAGGCCCAGGAGCGCGAGCAGATCAAGACTCTCAACAAGTTTGCCTCCTTCATTGACAAGGTGAAGACAATCTGAGAGCTGTGGTGGAGGCTTGGGTTATCCAGAGGCTTGGCAAGGAAAGAGGCCAGTGGTGGCCTCTGGCTTGGCTATAGGAGTGTCTGATCTTTCTTGTCTGGCCTTGTTCCCCTCAGAACAGTGAGCATGGTTCTCTTGCCTTTTGGGTCATTTTTCTGTCTGTGAAATGTGGGATGGATTCCTGCTCTTAACTTCCCACTAGAGATGAGATGAGGCAAGTGTGTTCTTAGCACTCAGAAGGTGAGGGTCCAATTGTGCTCTTAGCACTCAGTAGGTAAGGATCCAAGCATGCTCTTAGCACTCAGAAGGTGAGGGTCCAAACATGCTATTAGCACTCAGAGGAATTGGGTCAAAGCCACAAAATCAGCAGAGTTCACTTTAATTTCTTGTTGAGATGCAATTTCTTGCTAACCCAAAATAGCTGGTAATCAATCTTTTATCTACAGATTTCAAATCCCAGGCTGCCCCTCTGTGATGTACCTTGGCAGACAGCTTACCTCGAGTGACACAGTGCTGCACCCATGTTATACTGAGTGGCCCATTCTAGGGCAGAGAAGTGTGTGTGGGCTCTGTGGGGAGAATGGACCAGGAGGTGAAGTGGACCTCAGTCAGCTGCAAGCTGAGTATCTGGAAAGAGGTTTTGTGCGAAACATCTAAGGAAAAGTGAGACTTTGTGAACTATTTTACCACTTTTGTGGAGGTGAAAGAAGCTTATATTTAAAAGAAATTTAGCTCTCTTCCTCGGCGCTGCCTATGAAGGTGGCAGCCATCTCCTACTTGGCATCATGGCAGCCCTCAGACCTCTCGTGAAGCCCAAGATTGTCAAAAAGAGGGCCAAGAAGTTCATCTGGCACCAGTCAGACCGATATGTCAAAATTAAGCGCAACTGGCGGAAACCCAGAGGCATCGACAACAGGGTACGGAGGAGGTTCAAGGGCCAGATCTTGACGCCCAACATAGGCTATGGAAGTAACAAAAAGACAAGGCACATGCTGCCTAGTGGCTTCCGGAAGTTCCTGGTGCACAATGTTAAGGAGCTGGAGGTGCTGATGTGCAACAAGTCTTACTGGGCAGAGATTGCTCACAATGTTTCCTCTAAAAACCGCAAGGCCATCGTGGAAAGAGCAGCCCAGCCAGCCATCCGAGTCACTAATCCCAATGCCAGGCTGCGCAGTGAAGAAAACGAGTAGACGGCCTATGTGCATGCTTGTTTTTATGTTCAATAAAACCACAAAAAATGCAAAAAAAAAAAAAAAAAAGAAATTTAAAATTAACTTCATGATAACTTCCTGTACTTGTGTTCTGAAGGCTCTCAAAAGACACAGGACAGGCCTAGGTTAGCTCTCAGCTGTGTCACTTGGTACTTATGCCAATTTTGGCAGTGTAAGCTCTGAGTTTCAAGTTGATAATCTATAAAATGGGGCTTATACCACCCCTTGTACAGGTGGTTGTAGGAGTAAATGAGACAGAACATGGGAAATATTAAGCAATAAAAACTCAACAGATTACAGCTTTCACTTTTTCTCATCTTCCTCCTTCCAAATTTCACAACATAAAGGTGCTTGTGGCTTAAAGAACAGGGCTCTTTCTCCATGCTTCCACCTTCTGGGATACGTGCATCACCTGCCCAGGTCAGGTAACTCCATTCCTTCATCCCCTGACACAGGTGCGCTTCCTAGAACAGCAGAACAAGGTTCCTGCCCCCAGCAGCCTGAAGCCTTTCTTTGACTCTTACATCAGCTTCCTGCGCAAGCAGCTTGACTCTCTTCTGGGGGACAGAGGGAATCTGGAGGGAGAGCTGAAGAACAGGCAGGACCTGGTGGAAGACTTCAAAAAGAAGTAAGGAATCCAAGGGGGGGTGGGTTTCCCTTCCTGGATGATTAGTGGGGGTGTGTGGCCTTAATTCAGGATTTCAACTATTCCTGACTGTTCCTTCAGCCACTACTCTTGGATGGCTTTAGAGTGAAGTATGACCTAGCAGAAGGGGTTGACAGGGATGAGGTCTGATACTCCTACCAGGCTCATTATTATATATTTTTTAGTCTCCAGCAGGCCCAACTTGATAATAGGGTCTTCTCCAAAGTTAAGCCCTTAGGGTAGGGAGCCCTCACACTCTACTGTATTTGGGAGTCTCCTTAGAAGTTTGGCAGAAATGCATATTCTAGTATTCCAGTTCTCAGTATTCTGAATGAGTAGGCATAGACAGGCCCCATGAGTCTGATGTGCCCATCTCCTGGGACACTAGGTAGAGAGGCTAGGGCTGTACACTGTGAAGTGCTCTTGCAATATGTCCTGTCCAATCCCTGTATCTGTAGCTTCAGTCAGCCTCTTCCTGTAAGGCCCAAGTTATAATTTACACCCTTTGTGATCTGTTAAGGGTGAATGGGGCCTCTCAAAGTGAGAGGGGACTCCTGAAATCCCCACAGATCAGGACCCAAAGGGTCCTGTGGCTGCTCTGGTGATGTCCCCTTCGAACTTCACTCTGTACAAGCTGGTGGCCACTGGCTCTCTGGTGGGTTTCAAGCTGGGTTCTGGGGATCCAATGGCAACTCAGATTCATATAGAAACAGCTTTGCTCCTAGAATGGTTCTGTTCTCCAGTCTTCATAAAACCCAAACTCATGGTAGGAGAGTTCTTAACAGGAAGGAATCCCATAGCTTTAATGCATTCAGAAGACAGGTTCATTTCATCCCAAGTTCCTACGAGAAACCTTTGTACTTAAGGAAAGTGGAACAAACAGGCAGAACCATCCAAGGGGAGGAAACATCCCTGTGATCCTCTTTGTACACAACGTGTTTTGTGAAGTCCATCTAAGAGCCCAGGCAGGCAGTTGCTTATTGATATCCTCTCCCTCTATGACTGCCCACATCTCAGTTTGTTTACTGCATTTGGAGGGAGGGTGGGGCAGTATCCTGAGCACTGAGAGAACTCTGGAAAGCACCAGCTACATGATTCTCAGGGCTTAATGCAAAATAACTCAGGACCCTTGCTAAGCAATTATGAAGATGCTCAAGCCAGCAGAACATTAAGCCCTACACGAGGACCTGTGAGCCCTGATAGGTCACACATCCACAAAGCAGGTCCTGTCTCTGGGTGAGCAATTCTGAAATGCCTCTGCCCAAATGTGTGTGCCTCTCTGTTTTAGGTATGAAGATGAGGTCAACAAGCACACTGTGGCAGAAAACAAGTTTGTGGGGCTCAAGAAGGTGGGCCAGACTTCCTTCTCCTGCATGGAGGGAGCAGAGCCGCCGATCCTATGCTGTGGATGTGGCTGATGTTTTCCTTACATTTTTGGAACTGTTTGATGAAGGAATCTGCTCTGTACATGGCTGGTGGGGAAGACATGTTAAAACTCTACTATGACGAATGAACTAATTAGGAATGTGAACTAATCATGCATATTTTATGTGTAGCATCCATTAAGATCTTCAGCCTTCACATATATTCTATTATTTATGACTACAATTAATTGTTGCTCATTTAAACCAATATCATCATAAAGATAAAATAGTCAAAATACCCTCATTTATATTCAGGAGGTTGAGCTTTTTGTACTACATAACCAATCACAGACACATAGTATATGTTTTCTACCTTAAAACTATATGATTACTCTCTGTCTGGCGGATAAAGTTTATGATTTGTCCTGGAACAGGTTCAATTGGCCCAAGTTTTTGAAAGGAAGAAGACCATTTTGATTTTTCTTTCTTTAGAAAGGTCAGATGAGAAGTGACACTTAGAAGGGCTAGGGGAGGAACAGATGGGAGAGTGGAGGGCTGAGAATGAGCTGTAGGAGGGGCTCATTCTTCTGATTCTTGACCTCTTTCAGGATGTGGATGCTTTACCAAGGTGGAGCAGCAGGCTAAGGTGGACAGCCTGGCAGATGAAGTCAACTTCCTGAGGACCCTCTATGACATGGTGATTCCTTGGTTTCTTAAGCTCCAGAGTGCCCACCGGTATCTTCCCAAAATGCCTCCCAAGCATAACTTTAGGGAATGGTTGAGCAACAGGACACTAGAAAAGGATTTAGAACTCAGCTCTGTCGGACCCGGGAAATGTTAATTTAGCTCCCTAACCTGTGTATTTCTCATCTCTGGACCAGGGCCCATCTTGGTCTCAGTCCATTTTGCTCTATATCTTCATCTTGGCTCCTAGTTCAGCTTCTTCATAATATCCCTCCCTACTGTGGTCCCCTGGAGACCTGTACAGCAGGGTTCTCTGAATTATACTTTTAGGTCAGAAATTGGATTATATTTGTATACTTCTTTTTTTTAGCCATATTGCTTTACATTCTTTTCTTGGCCTGAAACATAAGTGTATTTTTCTATCTTATTCTTTAGCTTCATCTTTCAAACTAGTAGAAGATTCCCAGCATCCTCTGGGGCCAATGACAATCCATATTCTTTGCAGGAGCTGTCTCAGATGCAAAGTGATGTCAGTGACACATCTGTGATGTCCATGGACAACAACCGTGACCTGGACCTGGACAACGTCATTGCTGAGGTCCGCATCCAGTACGAGGAGATTGCTCAGAGAAGCAAGGCCGAGGCTGAGGCACTGTATCAGATCAAGGTGACGACTCTCCCCTCTCCCAAATTCTAGTTGTAGGTCCTGGTGACCTTTGTCCAGAATGGGCCAGTGCTATGCAAAGCCACGTTGATTGTTTTCTCTTTTATCAGCTTGGAGAGTTGCACACCACAGCTGGCAGACATGGTGATGACCTGAGGAGCACCAAGAGCGAGATCATGGAGCTCAACAGGATGACTCAGAGGCTGCAGGCAGAGACTGAGAATGTCAAGAAGCAGGTGGGTCTAGGATTAATCCTGGGGAGAAAGATAATTACCCGTTGGACTCTCTGTCACATACTTTCATGATACTGGGGACTAGCACAGTCTCTGGGAACCTCTGTTTTTCCAGATGTTTATTAAGAGACTGGACTTCTTGGGATGTGCCCTAAGGAAAGATGATTGCCCAATCTAGTTTGCTTAGCAAATTTTACAGTTTCAGTTGCAGTTAGTGTCCCCATGCAGTTCTGTAGGATCTGCCCTCAGCAGAGCTACTTACACTCTTTACATAATCTTGATGGCTTCTCCTTTTTTTTTTTTTAATCACTGGAATTCAGTAATTAGTTAAGAGAGTCTAACAGTCTTGCAAAAAATGTCAGTGACCAACCAGTTCATTACTACCTTTGCTAGCATAGGACAGCCAGTCTATGCTGCTTTCCTGATGAGTCATGAGTTGACTTCAATGTGCCAAGGATTAAGTAAGCAATTACAGCATTGACTAGTGTTCTGAGTGTGTTCCATTGGGACTTCTAAGGAAGGAGGCTTGCTAGGAGAGAGTAAGAGATCTTACAGGAGCAATCAGATGTTTCCTATTTCCTAGTGACTATGCTAATAATCTTCATACCCTTCATCCCAGAATGCCAACCTACAGTCATCCATCACAGAAGCTGAGCAGCGTGGGGAGATGGCCCTCAAGGATGCCAACGCCAAGCTCCAAAACTTGCAAGGATGGTCTGACCCGGTTGTTATGTGACTACCAGGAGCTGATGAACATCAAGCTGGCCCTGGATGTGGAGATTGCCACCTACCGCAAGCTGCTGGAGGGCGAGGAGTGCAGGTGAGAGGCATCATTCAGATATAATTTTACAATGATCTTTAGTAATTAATAAAGGAGGGCTGGGTGTGATGGTGTACATCTGTAATCCCACAGTTTGGGAGGCTGAAGTAGGAGAATTGCTTTGAGTTCGAGGCCAATCTGAGTTACATAGTGAGTTTAAGACCAGTCTGAAATATACAGTGAGATCCTGCCTCAAAAAACCCCTACATAAATGAGGAAAACATCAAGATGATAGAAGGTATCATTCAGACAAAGGGTAAAGAGTCTTCTGAATGACAGAGTTAAAGATTTAAACCTTAATGGCTTTTATCACTCAGTATCATCATCTCATTCTCCAGTTGATCGTGGACATCAATGTTGAATTATGTATTTCTATTGATACCTGCTATACATAATGTGTTAGGAAAAGTTCTTTGGAGTTTTAACAAGAGTTACAGATCAAAGATGTCCACTGGAACTCTCTGGAATGATGAAAATGTTCTATACCTGTGCTGTGCAGTACAGTTGTTTGAAATGCAGCCAGTGTAATGGAGGGACTGAATCCGACACTGAATTTATGTGGCTTCATGTGGTTTGTGGCCATCACACTGGAGAGTTCAGTGTGGACAGTGCAGTAACCTCTCATCCCAGAAGCTGGGTCCATATGGGCAAGTGGTTGATACATATGTACACTCCATGCCATGTATATGGCACAAGCCATGTCTACTCAGACATGGCAGGCCTGCTCTATGAACCACACCAAACCCCAGGATGATGACCAGGACCAGTGGGATACTTTCAAATTCATCATGTGTTGTCAGCCCCTCTCATATTTTCTTCACCTTAAACAACTGCCATTATTACCATTGCATCTTTCTGTGAGGGCTCCCTGGGAAGGCTTCTTGAAAAGGAAGATTGGGCTAAAAATCTCAGAAAAACTGAGAAGAGTTTTCTAGGGTGGGAAAATTGTCTTAGCAGGGGTGAGAGGTGAGGATGGAATGATCAAGTGGGAGTCGATAATTTTTTTTTGAGCAGGTTGTTAAGGCTAAGGGAACGAGGGGGTGAGATGGGGAGATGGAGTACAGTCGAAGGGCTACCAGATCTTTTGTTTTTTAGGGAGATGAGCTCTTGGAATAGTCTTTCTTCTCCCAGGAGCCTAACCCCTCATAGGATAGGTGGGAAAATGTAGCTCCCAAATTATGCACCCTCACCTGTTTGGCTATTGATTCCCTGCAAAGCTAATTCATATCTTCATCTCTTTTTCTCAGGATGTCTGGAGAGTGTCAGAATGTGGTGAGCATTTGTAAGTAGCACATTAAAAATATTCTCATTGGGTTGTGCAGTGGGCAATTAGAAATGTCTGATGTTCAGGAAAGAAGGCTTGACTTGTCCCAAGAGGCCACAGGAAGGCAGCTAGGGTCTGTGGAATGGCCACAGGCTGTCCTTTGTGTAAGGGACATTGTCAAGAGCCAAAACTCAAGCCCATGTGGTTTTGTGGTATGCCCCAGGTTGAAGAACCAGAAATTTCTGTGGGTACATCTGGCTCCTGTTCTTGGGCAAGGATGCCAGGGAGCTGGGCTCACTCTTGTGATGTGTAAACCAAGGCTGTAGAGAGGCTTGAGGTTATTCAGGCCTTTCTCTGAATGCACTGTCTGTTCTTTTGCAGCTGTGGTAAACAATGTCACCTGCACGAGCAGTAGCTCTGGTAGTAGCCATGGAGACTTCAGAGGAATTAATGGTGGCGGCAGTGGCGCAGCAGTGGTGGCTCCAGAGGCACCAGCAATGGAGAAGGCAGCAGTGGCAGTGGCAGTGGGGGCAGGGGCAGCAACAGGGGCTACCAGAGCCCCAGCAGTGGGAGCAGACTTGACAGTGGAGGCAGCAGCTCTGTGAGCCAGAGTGGGACAGGCTTCAGTGCTGGTGTCACTCAGAATGCTGCAGGCAGTGGCTATGCGTCTGGTAATGCAGGCAGCATCAGCTTCCGCTTCTCTCAGACCACCAGCGCCAGCCAGCAATGCTCCAAGTGATCATTCAGCGGAATCTCCAAGCCCACCTGCCTCTCTGTCTGCAGCTGCACTTTCCAATCCCTGCTTGGCATCAACAGATGCACAGGGCTTACCACTCGTCTCCTCAGATCCCCTGGAGAAGGGCTGAACTCCTG
Organism: Ctenomys sociabilis; assembly: GCA_004027165.1. NCBI lineage: Eukaryota > Metazoa > Chordata > Mammalia > Rodentia > Ctenomyidae > Ctenomys > Ctenomys sociabilis. The sequence continues at coordinate 57,504 of PVKA01006248.1, read as the reverse complement.
GCTCCTGCATCCATGGTCCTCTCCTAGACCAGGGAGCCCAGCTACTAGTTAGGACATGATAATGTCCCTGGAACATCCCTGCAGTGGCCTCTGAACCTGGGAGCCCAAGGACCATCTGAACCATCTTTCTCTGTCCACATCCCCGTCACTGGGAATTGATGGGCAAAAGCCAGCATGACCTGGCATTGTCTGGGTAGGTAATGTGGTGGGGTCAATGGAGAACGGTGAAAATCAAGTTTCCCTAGGATGCTGGTTCTCAGGGACCCCTCCCTGTATCTAGCATCACGTCCCGAGACTCACTTCTGTCCTCTTAATGCTCTGAGGTGCGGCTCCTTTGGTGATGAGTATGTTGCATCTTTTTCCTCAATAAATAGCATTGTATAACATATTCTTGTGTTTGGCTCTCACTGAAAGAGTCACAGAACAGACTGTGACCTATGAGTAGAGGGAAATCAGGTTCTAAAAGTTCAGTGGTGATAAGCAACATAATAGCTGTGGTTTCTCCTTTATCCATTTTGTTGGGTTCTATAATAGGTCTTCCCCAAAGTATTCATGTTGTTCAAGTGGGAACCCCTTCTTCACCCCCAAGAAGGGGGTGAAGAGACTGTCTTACCCATCCTCTAGCCCACAGAGGCTCCAGGAGCTAGCCTTGGACACAGAGAAAACAGATTCTACTGGGACCTCAGCCTCTTTGGTTCATCTTTCCCCACCCAACAAGCACAGCTCCTTAGACTTCAAAGGGTCAAGACATAGTAGCCTCTTTCCCTTGCATTGGTTCTGAGCCGCTTTTAAAAAAATAACAACTGGTATGGCAGCTTTGATTCTCAGAAGTGAAAACAAAAGGAAAGTTAATATTGCTTTTAGTATGAACAAAGAAGATATTAGAGAATGGAGCAGGGGATGACATTAAAAACTAGGCTATGTACTGGCCTTTTAGACACATTGTAAGAAAATCACCAACTCTAAGGAAAACAGTATAGAAGGGCTGCTGCATGTATTGCCTAGCTTAACGAGAAGAGGCTGACTGTCTTAGCCCAACCCAATCCTCCGTAGTCTGCAGCAGTAGGGTTAAAAGATGGCTACTCTGTCTCTTTATCCATCTATATCAAGAACTCAGTCACGAATGTCATCTCAGGCACCTTCACAGGTGGTTCGAACCCAGTGAAAGTTAGGATGAATAGAGGTGAATAAGGAGGATGAAACCCCCTTTCTCTCAAACTGAAAAGAATCTGGGATCGGTCATACTCCACGGCAGGACAGAGCTGAAAGCTGACTCTTGTCAACTGCTGCGAGGAGGAAGCTACTGAAGGAGATGGTGAAAAACTGAAGGATTGGAACTGGGGGTTGGGTAAATTAAGAAAGACATGTTGGAGAGGAAGCTTAGGGAAGGCTGGGGAAAAGACAGAGAGAAAGTGGGCAATGTACCGCAAGTGCTAGGAGATAGTGCTCAGCTGTCAGACCAAACCCCATAATTCCTGGACAGGCATCCTGTTTCATGTTCCTGACCCAGGCGGAGACTAAGCTATAAACCAGTGGAGGAGTCCCATAGTAGCTTTCAGGGCGACGGCATTGTATCTGAGGCCTCAAATCCATTTCCAGCTTAAAGACAAAGTAGGGACAGGTCTTTGTCTTTGAAGGCAGCCAATGCAGGCTGAGTAGATATTTACCTAAGTGGAATAATCAGAAGAGTTAACATGAGGCTTCCCAAGCAGTTCAGGTCTGACCAGTCATGGCTTTAGGATTTAAAGAGTTCATTTCTTAGTAACAACTACTTCTTTATTTTCCATGCTTTATACTTTATTTTTTATCTGTTTTTCTGTTCCCTCTTCTTTTGAAGTTCTTTTCCTAGGTCATAAAAGCAACATATACTTACAGCAAACATATATGCTGTTTCTTTGATACAGGGTCTCACTATGCAGAAAAATGTATACTATTAAGCAAAATAGAAGATGAAAGTATTCATTCTTTTTTTTTTTGTTTCTTTTCTTTTTGTCTTTTTGAGTATTCATTCTTTTTTTTTGTTTGTTTGTTTCTTTTCTTTTTGTCTCACTATGCAGTTCAGGCTGGCCTTAAACCCACTTTGTAGCTTAGGCTGATCTCGAACTCACAACAATCCTCCTGCCTCAGTCTCCTGAGTGCTGGAATTACAGGCCTGCGCCACCACGCCTGGCTGAAAGTATTCATTCTTTATATGCTAATATCTTGTGACATTTCCATACATTCATGTATGAGATGTGCATGCAACATAGAGATACATACATGTACTTATATATCTTACATAGCAGAGTATTACAATATATATTGTTTTCCAACCTGACTTTTGAAAAATGTAACCTTTTGTGTCTCTACTGCTTGTGTCATTACTTATTTAGTTATTGAACAACTAAGTTGTCTATAATTTTCCCGATACTATGCCAGACTCCAGGATAAAGAGAACTCATACAGTTTGTGCTTTTGGAGAATTTACAGTTCAGCTTGGAAGAAATTTACCAAATAACATTTTCCCATGACAATGTGTTTATGCAGACTGTCATTTTTTCCTCAGTTCAGATTCTTATTTTAAAAATGAAATCAAAAGTACATATTGAGAACCAAACTGTGGCGCTTTTCTTCTTTCTAAAGTTGTCACATACATATTTTATGGCCAGTAATGTTCTATCAAACCTTTTATTAAACCAAAACCAGACAGATGACCATTAAAGCTCTTTGGTACCACCACTCAAGCTGACTCAGATTGGTGGAATACCAATTTTGATAGAAGAGATTTTGAGTAAGTGTTCATTCCTATTTAAATTTTTTTTCTTAATATTCTGTAAGGACTTAAAGTTTAATGTCTCAGTACTTGATGGAAAATACCTGTTCCATGTTATGCCTACAATGTCTGATATTTAGACAGACAGTGAGGGTAAACTGAACTGCATATGTTGCAGGGTAATAATAATAAGCTTCTCTCCTGGAGGCTTAACAATCTAAGCTTGCAGATCAAAAATTGGAGAAATGGAAGGGCTGAAAGGTCAGCCAACATTCTGGCTCTAGCCTTTCAAGGTCAGTGAAGACTCAGGACATAGGAGAACCTGTACTGTAATATCATGCAACTCAGCTGTGTCCCAAATTTTCTGATCAAGGAGATTATGGGGCCACAGAGGAAAGTGATCAATGATCTGTAGTGTGCCTAAGGAGAGTCACATGGAGATAAAACATTCTCTCAGGCTTTCTCAGTGAGCAAATTAGTCAAGCATTGGCCATGATTCATGCACATGGATGGCACTGGCAAAGGATCTACAAAGTGTGGTATGGTGTTACACGATAAACCCTGAAGGTATTTGACTGACCTTATGAGGTACAAAAGTTACATTTCTTGTTATATAGGTATTTATCTTAATCTTAACCATCCAGCAGAAAAGTATAAAAAGGAGGTATATAAAGTAAAGCCATATTAATATACTGAGCTGTGAATGGCTCAAGTCAACAACTTCTGTGTATAACCCACTACTATTGTGGACTACTGGACTGCGTTGTATTGTTTTGCTGAATTCACACACCTATAGTATTTAGATGCCAATGGAATACCCACCTCTGACAGGACTAAACAAAAGAGGGGTTTCAAAGGAAGGACAATTTTGTATTTGTATATACAGAATAGTTAGGATATATGTACAGTTACTCTTGCTTAACTCAATGAAAAGATTGGTAGTAATAGTGTTTGGACAGGATACCCTGTCTGTTTCTTGTACTATGGATAACCACTAAGAAGATAACACTGTACAATGTATTAATTATTGAAACTGTCCTATTAATCAGCTTTGAAACTAAAAAAAAAATAAAAATTAAAAAAAAATAAACCTATGCCAACAACAACAACAAAAAAAGATAAAAAGAAAGAAAATTTAGAACACCACTGAGGTACAGGATGTTAGAGTACAGATTGTGAAAGGATTTTGGATTTTGTCTAAGGTTTTTTCTTTATCTGATAGAGATGATCATGTGACTCTTGTCCCTGGTACCGTCTATGCAATATTCTATATTAGCTGATTTGTATATGTTGAATTGTACTTGCATCCTTGGGATGAAACATGCTTGGTCATGTTGCATGATTTTTTGAAGAATTTGTTGTGTTCTATTTGTTGATATCTTATTGAGGATTTTTATATTATACTCATTAAAGAGATTAGTCAATTAAAAAAGAAAATGAAGATATTTTTATAGAAAGAGGGGGTAGAGTTGATACTGTAGAACTTTAAGAACTATGTTTTTAGGAGCTGCTCTTACCCAATCAAAAACTTAGCAAACTAATTTGTACAGAAAAGATTTTAGGCAAACCTGCACAAATATACTTAGCATGCTAGAAGAAAATGCTGCCCCTTGGTCAATTTCTAGCAGATGATATACTTCCAATGAAAATTGGAAAAACAGTAATTTTAATAAACTCACCATTTTTTATCTTCATAGCGTTAACAAGTGAAAAGTACACATATTTAATAATTAGATCTTTAAGTGGACAATTCTAAAACCTCTAAGATTTAGTATTCATCAATAAAAATACTTTCACAAAAATGATGCTTAAGAGAAAAAAGGCTTCTCTAGTAGTAATGGGACTACATCAAGACTAGCAGAAGGTGGTGATAAAGGAACTAAACATAACCAGGAATTGATTTCCACAGGTAATTTTTGGTTCAGAGCAGACTTTTAAGTTTGTTCCTACAGTCCAAACCAGCCCCTTTCCCACCATGATATTGGGCAGAAAAATAAGCGCTTCAGAAATCTCAAGACAGGGATAAGTTGGCTTGAGCAACATCCTAGATAAAACATTCCCAAGTAGTCAAAAATCCCAAACAGGTGGGTCACTGGGGTTGAAGGACTGCGACTCTTACCCAGGTGATTGTTGCGAGCTAATACAAGTTTAATGCAGAGCCTGCGTATCATGTATAGGACAGGGAGGGCTGGTACTGATGTTTTCCACGTTGTCAACACAGCGACTTGTATACCAAGGGAGTCTTCAGAGTGTCCCAGAGTAGTTTGACTCTCAAAAGTAGGTGAGAGGGGCCCAGCAATATAGTTCAGCTGTCTAAAGCTTAGGCAAGCTTAGGGATTGCGGGGTGATTCCTCAGCACTGCATGCCACGCAAGCCCCGCCCCCAGGGTGGGCTGAGCTGGCCACACACACACCAGAACGATGTGTCGACTCTGGCAGGTCCATAAGGGTTACTGAATACAAGAAGGTGTTTCAAGAAAGGCTGAAAGTCATACATATGTATGTTCCATTAGAATCTAACATTAGTGAGGAGCCGCTGAACAAAGTTAGTTTCCTCAAGACATATTCTCTTGTCACCGGCCTACTTCGATGTCCAGAAAGTCCCCACTGCCTAGATGGGAGCTAGTGTTGCAGATAGTTTTGGGCAGCTGGCTTGGCAGGTGTCTTGCACAATGCAGTCACCACTAAGTCACGGCTTACGTCTAGTCCTTGCCCTTCCTTTTCTGCTCGGTAGTCCAGAAACATCTCCTTAAATGCCAGAAAGTCAGTGAATGTGAGCAGCATGTCAAGTATGTCATCAGCCACTTCATCTTTACGGTGCTTTAACATTGTTATGAAAGCCGACATGTTGAATTTGGGAGTCCGCTCTAACAGTTGTTCCTCAATATATTTTTCTACCAAAGAAAGATACTCATTAAAAATTGCCGTGTAGGTGAGTTTATTTTCTTCCTTGTCTTCAAACTCTTGATAGTTATTTGTCCATGAAACTCATCTGCAGTATCTGGAACTTGGTATCCATAATAATGTCCTCTATAGACCCAACCACAGCGTCAAACTTGGCTTCGGTCGCTGAAGAGATGGAAAACTCGAAGCTTTCTTCCTCTGGGGCTCCCGTCACTTCCGCTGCTGCATTCATCCTGATGTAGACAGAAAGCCTTGAATCTTCAGCGGGGTAGAGGCATCTGCCGGTTCTTGGTGCGGTGGAATCTGCGTCTGCATGCACCGCATTCTTCCAGTGTCCCACAATGCAGTTTGGCCAGGGTCCTTGACCTGTAGGTGCCACGCCCTGCTGTCCATCACTATGACCAAGATCATCATTATAATGACTACATAATATTTCATTATATAGCACATTTTGAAGTGTATGTTATTTCTACTCTTTCCACTATAATAAACATTTCTGCAATGAACATGACCTTTAATCGAACGTGACACTTATATTCCTCCCTTGCCACCAAACTGGCAATAATACAACGGGCCACTTTACCTGCTTGCCACACTGATGGTCCTTTAAATTTTCTATTTTGAGACAGAATCTTGCTAAGTCAACAGTCTCAAACTTGCGAGCCTTTTGCCTCAGCCTCCAAAGCAGTTGAAATTATAGGGCTGGGCGAGCTTTCCAGGGTGATTCATTCTTTAAAAAGATGGCTTCTAGATGTGGGATTTATGGGTTCACTTAATTTTTTTTAATGGTCAAACTGCTCTCCAGAATGTTGACATTGATTGCATCAATGTGTCCTTCTACAAATAATGCATACAGCTTCCTGTTTCCATATAGCTTTATTAGCTTTTCTGGACAAGTTTCTTGGTTTTAATTTCCTTTTTTTTTTTTTTTTCTAATGCAATTGAGCATTACTAAAATGCATTTAGCTACTTTTTTTTCACTTTTTGTGAATTGTCTTTTCATTTAGTTATTTTTCTCTTTGGTCATTTTGTTTTTCCTAATAATCTATATGTACTCTTCATAGATTACTGGAGCTAGTCTTTTTTTTTTCTGTCTTTTTGCGATAGGCTTTTACCAGTCAGTTCAGGCTGGCCTTGAACTCACTTTGTAGCCCAGGCTGGCCTGAAATTCACAGAAGTCCTTCTGCCTTGCCCTCCTAAGTGCTGGAATTACAGGTATGTGCCACTATGCCCAGCCAGTTAGATATTTGTTGTAAAACACATTGTAAACAAGGTCTTCTAAATGCATAGCTCCATGACATCTTGATTGAACACAAGGATAGTGCATCTTGTTGGCGACCTCCATATGGTAAGCCCCATGTAGGTCTCAAGTCAGAGGTCCATTGTCTTTGTAAGCAAGTGGAGAAAGCTGATGCTTCTTCTTACTCTAAACTCTTCAGAGGCTGCTAGGACAGATTACATCATTTAGATTTTATCTCCATGGTCTAGTTAGATTTGGATCCCCTGAAGAGACAAAGTAGAATTCACTGTGGAAGGGTGAACTGGATGGAGAGGATTTTGTGTAAGTATCATACCCAGAGTGTTGATAGGACTGGGGTAAAGTCTCTCATGAGGCCTGATGAGAGACCTCTATGCTCAGTCTTTCAATTTGTACCCTGCTTGCTCTCCTCTACTTTCTCCTCTTCCTCCCCTACCTCTTGTCCTCTTCCTCTGCTTTCTCCTTCTTTCCCTTCACAATGGGGGTGGAACCCAGGGCTCTGTGCATCCAAGCACTCTACTAGTAGACTAAATCCATGGGCCTTGCTTTTCTTCTTGGCAGTGGTCCTGATGGTGAATGGCTCCTTTCCTCTGGGGAGGTGAATCTTGGATCTATGATAGTTTCTGGCCAGTTAGCTAGCACCTAACTCTACTATCCTGGTCCCACTCTTTGGTTCTGGATGAGGCTGCTGCTCTTCCTCTTGTTTGTCCAGGGCAAGGACTCCAACATTACCCAAGCCATTCAAGATTCAGAATCCCAGCAACATTCAAAATTGGGCCAGAAGATGTTAAAATTAGCTGAAATGGAGCCACAAAGGTAGAAGCTAGCTCAGGGAAAGGGAGCGCAGACTGCATTGGAAGTAGGATTGCAAGGAATTAGAACAGGGACCATAGGGAGGTAGAACTAAGTTTGTGAGGAGAACCACCTCCAACATCCTGTCTGCAGTGGTAGCTGAGAGGAGAGCATGGGGTGCAGTGAAGAGAAAGACAGCATGAGAAGCTCCCCCAGGCCTGAGCGGCCTGAGTGTTCCCACCCTTCTGAGGACTTCACATTCATCCCTCCGCCTTCTGAGTGTGTGGGCTTCTGACTCCCTGTAGTAGAGAGCCTCTCCAGACATTGTCCTTGGCTGAAAGAAGTTGCCTCTCCTAAGGATGTGGCTGTTCTCTGGGTAGATCTCAAGGTTCTACTCTTTATGGGACAGGCTGGGACCTTTGTTTGCAGCCGATTTAATCATGGGGTAATTTTTCTTTTCTTTCTTTTTTTTTTGTCTTTTTGAGGCAGGGTCTCACAATGCAGCTCAGGCTGGCCGTAAGCTCTCTTTGTAGCTCAGGCTGGTCTCGAACTCACAACAATCCTCCTGCCTCAGCCTCCCGAGTGCTGGGATTACAGGCCTGTGCCACCACACCGGGCTCATGGGCAATTTAATATCACCCGTCAACTCCAATTTTTTCTTTCATTTTTATTTTAACGAGAAAAAAAAATTTAAAAAACATAAAAAAGATACAAAATTTAAAAACACTATGATAGGAAATTAACAATAGCTGTTACATTGCATATTGTTATCTTCAAAGCAGTTGCTCCAATTACCAGATATAGGCTTGAAAAATTCTTCAAAAATTAAGTATCAACTATTCCTTTAAATAAACCAATAGAAGGTAGTAGTACAATTATCTCAGCTTATCCAACTATCTATATCTGTATCTACATCTACACCTACAATCTGTATCTATATCTCCTTCTTTTTTTCTCTTCTTTCCCTCAATCAACCCCAATTTACCTCATTTAACTTTCATAAACTGATCCAAAGAGCACAGTTCGTGTTGTACATGAGTCCATCTCAGAGCCTGCTTTCCAGAAACCTGACCTGAGGAGGCCAGAGGGAGCTGGCCAGCTGGGTTCTTGCTTGGGCTTTGATTGGAAGATTGTCTCTCTTCACATAGGAACTAGTGCCCCAGGAAGAGTGGAAGGTGCCTGGAGATTCTTGCAGACCCTGGAGGCGAAGGATGAGAGGCAGGGTCAGCCCACTGTATGTCCAGAAGAATTCATGAGGGAATCCGTGTAGATACAGATTTCCCTGGTTTTCTGGCCTCTGATGAACAATAAGTCATTGCCTTGGTTACTCAGAAAAGCTAAGATGGGGATGGGCAAGGATGACTAATTTAGTCAGTCTTTCCTATCTTCTTCCTACCTTTTATATTGGATTTTCTTCCTCCCACTGGTGGAGTCTCTGGGGACCATACTCTGGAGTTCCAGTTCACTGAAGTGACTTCTTTTTTTTTTTTTTTTTTTTTTTTTTTTTTTTTTTTTGTGGAGATGGGGAATGAACTCAGGCCCTTGTGCTTTCCAGGGAAACACTTATTCCCCTGAGCCATCTCCCCAGCCCTGACATGACTTCTGCTGTCTAATCTCAGAAGACCAAGATTAACTTGCCTTCCCTGCTTCTAGGCAGCTCTGATGACCTCTCCCCATTTACTTGGCAACAGGGGAGAACAATTAGCAAGTGTGTACTCTAGAGCTCCCTTCCTACTTCAACTGTTAGGACCTTCACATAGCTGTTTCAAGCCATGCCCCTACCTTGTTAAATGAAGGATTACTTACATCTCAGTTTGCATAATGTACACTTGTCTATGAACTTATTTTATGCATGCTTTGCTCTGAGACACTAGTAATTAAAATGCAGGGTCTTAGCTGGCCTACAAGTAATCCTTTGGAGTAAAAGTATCGAGACAATCTAGGACTTGAGGCACTTCTAACTGATCTTTCCAGCCTTACACAGTCATTGCTATTTGATTAGAATTAGGTATGGTGTTCAATGCAGAAAGTTTCTCTCTGCACGCATGGCTGCTGATTGTAATCCTTGTCTTGCTCACCACTCCTAGACACACGTGTGTACCTGTAACCACACCTTCACGCTTCCTTTTTCTGAAAAAAAGGAAGCACTGAACAACCTACACATAAAGACTTTGGAGAATGAGGACTGTGTCATTTGATGGATGTTCAGGGGCAATTGTCTGTCATTGTGCATAAGGATGACACTATAGTCTAAAGACTAAAGTATGCTGAATATTTGTTATAGATCGAGATCTGCCTTGAAATAGTTTAGTCTTTGCAACAACTCTGTGAAGCACAAAGTGATTTGTTTTCTTCATCTTTTAGGTGAAAACCAAGGCACAGTGAGCTAAGTAACTTGCTCAGGAGCAGATAATTGGGAGGTAAGGGGTCAGGGTCAAACTCAACTCATCTCACCTCTGTATAATACAGAGACCAGTGAGAAATGGGAACCTGTTAGTAGTTTCTCTTCACTCTGTAGACACAGCTTTATGGGCACCTGTCTTGGCAAAAACTAACACTTTGTTTAAAGTAAAAGGCAAGTTTGTTCTCTTCTGGGTAGAAACCGTCCATGCTGGAGCACTCTGGCCAGAGTGTAGGCCAGGTAGATTTTGGCTCCTTTTTATACTCTGGGCCTAGCTCTCTTATGCAGGACACAAGATGCATGGCTGATGTGGTGGCTCCAGGCCAGAAGGAGAGAGTAAAGTTACTACAGCACCTCTAAATTTTCTCTTCAGTGGCTCAGGGTTCCATAGAGTTTCATGACTTTAGAGTAATCAGCCTGCAAGAGAAGACATGTGTGTTCTTATCAGTGGGGAGAACTGTGTTCACATTATCCACAAACTGGACCTATCCTTGGTTTATTTGCCAAGTTATAAGACAAAGGAAGATTGTAAACTATGTGGACTTGTAGTGCCACAAGGAAAGTAGGCTTAAAAATGACAGGCATGGTGGACCATGCCTGTATTCCCAGCACTTGGGAGGCTGAGGCAGGAGGATTGTTGTGAGTTCGAGACCAGCCTGAGCTACAAAGTGAGCTTAAGGCCAGCCTGAACTGCATAGTGAGACCCCGTGTAAATAAACAAGCAAATAAAATTGCAAGCAAGTTACTGTAGTGATATTGAACATAACTGGTTTCCATATAGTGGCAATGCTTATGTCATGTATCTGCTGCAGCAGAGATCTCAGGCAGATGAAGATCAAAGACAGTCAATTGGATTTTTGTGTTTAAAAGTCACTGAGAAGTGCACTCTCTGAGGTGGCCATGATGGCTAGATTATGCACAGAGCCAGATTTTGTGTGTTCCAAACTTGACCTGAGTTGAAGAGGTAGACAAGGTGATGTGGGTTGCCCTTTGGAGAAATCTATTTGAGCAGAGGAGATAGAGGATAAAGGCAAACAGATACCAGGGATTATGAGAGGCACTTTAAGGGTGGGAAAGACTTGAACATGAGAAGAAGGCCCAAGGGCAGGAGAAGGAGGGTAATTAATAGAGCAAAGAACTAGAGGAGACAGGTATTGGGGAGCCGGGGAGATGGCTCAGTGGAATAAGTACTTCCCTGGCAAGTGCAAGGGCCTAAGTTCAATCCCCGGTTCTGCCAAAAAATAAATAAATAAATAAATAGAGGAGACAGGTAGGGAGAGCATCTTGTAGGCTTGTATCAAGAGAAAATAAGGAGGGTGTGGAGGCAGGAGAGAGTGGAGGCACAGAAGGGAGGCTGAGGGGAGATCGTGCCTGACAGTTTCAGTGTTTCTCATATAGGAAGTAGGAAGGCAGGTCCTCTTCTGTGTAAGAAGAAAAAGAAAGAGAAGGGGCTGGAGGAGAGTAGTGAGCATTTGGGGCATGCATGAGAAATTGGTAAGGGGAGACTGAGCACAAGATGAAGGCAGAGGTCATGACTCTTAGGTCTCAGATAAGATGCTCATGTCATTTTCCTCCCAGCAGTGCTCAGCCTATGTGGTAGAAGGGAGAAAGATGGGTGTAGTCTTAACCTACAGGTGGAGCTTTGTTAGGTTGATGGTGAATAATAGGGACTTAAGGAAATTGATAATGCTAGCAAAGGAGTTGCTCAAACATTTGTTGGACAATTTGTGCCTCAATCAGGGATGAGGCAGGATAAATTTTGTTTACTACTTCCCATCACTTTTTTCAATGACTAGCACATAATAGATACTTAAAAAGTATTTCTTCAATGAATGAATGAATGAGTGATGCATATGTTAGGAAGAGCAAGGAAAGGACAGACTGGGTAAAATGAACAGGTCATGACAATGAGGACATTGATGAGTGAAGAGCAGATGTAGGTGGAAGAGATCTATAGATGGGAGAGAAGGGTGGGAGGTTATAGTCAGAGAGTGAGGTTTAAGCTTCTAGTAGGTAACAGTCTTTGGAGATGAGCCAGGGTCTGGCCCTGGAGTGGGTGGCTGAGGTGGAATGGAGGGGAAAGGGGAGACTGAGACAATCAAAGGAATCAGGATGCTGATTGGGTCACCATCTCAAAGGCAGAACTGTCCAAGGATGATGGTGAGAGAGGATAGGTATTCCAAATACCTGGGGGAACGAGAATCCTCAGCAGTAGTGCTGTTCAGTTCCTCACACACATGATGCTAGAAGACTGGCTTGGGTGGAACGACAGGGCTGTAGAAAGTGACAAAATCATGAGGAAGGAAAGAAAAAGAGCAGGGGAGGAAGCCTTAAAGGTCAAGAGTGAAGCTTATTTTACAAGGATAGGTATCCTAGTGACTTTCTTGGTAGGAGAGTGGCTTGTTGAACATAGCATTTACTAAGATCATGTTATCAAAGGCTGGGGAGATAGCTCAGTAGAATAAGCACTTGCCCAGCAAGCACAAGGTCCTGAGTTCAATCCCCAGTACTAAAAAAAAAAAAAAAAAAAAAAAAAAAAAAAAAAAAAAAAAAAAAAAAAAAAAAAAAAAAAAAAAAAAAAAAAAAAAAAAGAAAGAAAAAAAAAGAATGGTTTAATTCTTTTAAAGATGTATATCATTTATTTATTTTTAATATTTTATTTGTTTTTAAAATTAATTTATTGAGAAAGACTCCATAAACTATGTGGAGCTCAGTTTCTGGGACTTCAGGCCATGAGTATCTCTCCTTGAGAAGTTGGGCAGGAGATGGCCACTATTTTTGGGAAAGAGCTTAGATGACTATATATTAGAATTTACCAGTGTGGTTTAGTTACATGGATATGAATTCTATAGGCAGAATAAGTCAGCATGGCCAGCCATGTAGCACACAAATTAGAGATTTTCATGGAGGAGAGAGATAGAGACTTGTGATCACCTTCCATATACCAAAATGGGTCTGGAGACTCAATTGCTCCTCCTCTTCCTCCTTCTCCTCCTTTCCTCCTCCTCTAATTCCTTCTTCTTCTTTTTTTCTTTTTCATTTTGACAATAGCTCCAGAGGTCTCAGTGGTGGCCATCTCTCTGCATTGCCCAGCCTGGGCCACCTCAGAAGCTTTCTCACTTCTTCCCTTTGGAGGGAAGAGTATGAGCAAGAGTATGGTCAAATAATATGGAGGTAGGAGAATGTGGCCAAAAGCTGCCTCTGTGCTTTCCTTCCTTATGATTCAATAGCAGTCATTCCTCCTGCAAGCAAGGCTGTCTACCACCCACCACAATCCTTCCTCTTGTCCCTCTCTGAATCCTCAATGTTATAGAAAACCATTTAGCAATTACTACCTGCCCTGAAATTGTTCTAAGAGCTTCACATGTAACTTTTAATTTTCACAATGATCCAATGTGGTAGGTAAGGTTGTTTTCACTTTATAGGTGAAGAAAAGGAGGCACAGAGAGGTAAAGGTCATATTGGGCTACAGGTAGAGCACGGAATCCAATCTTATAACTCTTATGCTGTAGGAGTTACATGTATGTGTAGCTTTGTTCCTTCTACATCAGGTGGAGGAGGGCAGTCTCTAGGATTTTTAATGGCAGAGGCTGACTACTCAGAGAGGGAGGAGAAGGGGATAGAAGGAGAGGGAGAGGGAAAAAGAGAGGGAGAGGGATAGGAAGAGGAAGAGAAAGAGAAAGAGGGAGAGTCCTTTCTTTCCTTGGTGCTGAAACACTGTCCAGTTGCCTGCAGGGCATTATTTTCTTTTAAGAGTTGAGTACCAGGGGCCAAAGAAGTGGTTCAGTGGAATAAGCGCTTCCCTAGTAAGTGCAAGGGCCTGAGTTTGATCCCCGGTTCCACCAAGGAAAAAACAAAAACAAAAACAAAAGAGTTGAGTACCACTGTAGCCCCCTCCAACACGCTTTCTTCTAATCTCTGCTTTATCTCCAACTATTTGCATCTGGGTCCACAGATTTCCTAAGATCAATTAAACTCTTGATCCAAAGCTTAACTTTAAAATAGGCCTAGAATTTGTTCATTTTATAGTGTTCCCTATAAAATCAAGATCAAATGATCTCTCTTTCCCTCCCACTCTCCCTTCTTCCTTCTCTCTATCTGTTTCTGTCTCTGTCTGCATCTCTGTTTCTATCTCTTTCTGTCTCTGTCTGTCTGGGTTATAAAATTCATGTGTATTAGTATATTTCCCTTTGGTCTGTGTTGCTGGGGAATAAATAATTCATAATTAGAATATTTCCTTTCTTTGATTTGGATTGTTATTTTTTAAATTGAATTTCTTTATATTAAGGATGAGAGGAATTGTTTTTTAGAAAAACAGTAAACACTTCTTTTGAGTGAAGCGTTTATTCTGAGCAACATTAGAAAGAGGGAGAGAATGATTTGAAATATTAGCATCATTATTTATTAACTTGATAATAAGAATAATACCTTTCCTCACAGAGATGTTTCAAAAAATAAATGGAATAGTATAAGTAAAACACTTTATACTGAGAAAGATATGTATATCCCACTATCTGACTAATTTGTTACTAATTTGTTCTGGTGAGTTACACTTTGAACCTATAAACAAAAATGTTCTTCTATAAGTGCCCTGAGAAGAAACACTTCTATTAAAAGCAAAATCTGCAGGGCTGGCAAGATAGCTCAGCAGACTAAGTGCCTGCTTAGGCAAGTGCAGGGGCTGGGATTTGATCCCCCGTACTGCATGTCATGCCAGCCCTGCCCTCAGGCACAATGAGCCTGAGTCCAGGCCTGGTGGTGCATGCCTGTAATCTTAGCACTGGAGAGGCTGAAAACAGGAGGGTCTGCATAGTGAGACCCTGTACCAAATACATAAAAAAGTATTATAAAAGCCAAACCTGCTTATGTATAATGGGAAAGAAAAGTGTCCTAATTAGCCTGAGTGGAGGTGGGTCTTCAGTTTTGATCTATAAACCTATTTCAAGGTCTTTAAAGCCAAGGACTGTGTCAGGTAATGTTTGTGTGTTACATAAACACTGGATGTAAAATGTGCCCTCACTAGCACTCGTTGATTGATGGACTAATTAAATGATATCATGCATGTAAGAGCTTGGCACAGCTCCTAGAATGTGACAAGCGCTTAATAAATGGGAGATGTGACCACTAGTCCTTCCAGTAAATCAATTACTGCTAATTGATTTCTGTGGAATTGGGATCTCATCCTGGAGTAACTTCAGAAGTCATCCAGCCGAGTCTTCACTTAGACACCTACAGTTCTGTACAACATTGCCCACAGTACCAGACCCATGCTCATGTGTGGGAACTCTGCCCTCTCAGACAGAATAGCGAGCTGAGTTCTACCTCACCAATCCCACTGATTGGCACAAGGTTCCTCCTCTGTAGTTGTAGGGAGAAACCTTAAGTGGCCTTGTGACTGGGCATCTACCAGTGCCTGAGGATGGTTCTCTCTTTTTGAGGTCCTCCTGCAGGTGGAGCATTTCTGACCTTACTCTGTACTGGGGTGCTCCTGCCACCCTGTGTGCTCTCCCTTAGAATCTTCTGGGTGCCAGAAACCCAGCCCCTTAGATGAAGTGTGACTGGCACACGAAAGGCATGGCCCAGGGCTTTTCTCTGCATCCTCTGGCCTTGCCTGCTCTCGATTTTGGCCACCCCTCTGGCTGCTGATTCGCTCTGGATCCATGTCTCCATGCTGAGCTGCACAGCTGCTTTGTTTGAATACAGGTGTAGGGGTTTACATTAATCTCCATGAAATCTTTCTAGTCTTGGCTCCCATTCCAAGCTGTCAAATTATCTGTTCTGATCCTGCTCTTCAACTAACTTCTTACTCTTATTGTGTTCTAGTCAGATGTACATTCAGGCTATAGGCAAAGATGTTCTCATGTGAGTGTCCTGAAAAGGAAGACCTATTTAAAACAGAGGTTGCTAATTTAATGGGGGGGTTGTATCATATTTAGCCTTGGGGGAAATGCATCTTAAAAACTGTCTTTACATGGGAAATGCCAAGAAACCTCATAAAAGTAGAATGGTGTGATGAACACCTCTGTTCTCATCACCCAGCTCAAATACCAACTTATTATCTTGACTTATCTCTGCTCCTCCTCCCCTCCCAGAGTATGTTGAAGCAAATCCCAGATGAGTTTCTCTAAAAGACAAAGACTCTCTGAGTCATGTATTCATAATAACAATGCTACCTTTAACAGGATAAACAGTAACTTTTTATATAATCAAATATCCAGACATTCCTCCTAATGTCTCATGACTGTTTTGATTAAAACTGCTTGTTTGTATCAGGTTCTAAAAATGTTCCTATATCGTGATTGGTTGGTACATACAGATCCCTCTCCCTTTTCTTTATTCCTTGCAATTTATTTGTTGAAGAAACCTAGTCCCTTGTCTTGGAAGGGCACTCCACCTTCTCCCAGGAAATCCACTGTTCTGACTTCCAACAGCAGAGGCTGTAAGGTTCATGGGTCTTTCATTCTTTCTATGGATTATCAGAGCTCCTTAGCTTAACATAAAGTTAGTAAGGTGTATCCACAAGGTTCCACGCAGTTTCAGAATATTCATTTTATTAGTATTTCACTCTGAGACTAAACTCAGTTACCTTATTATTGATGAGCATGGGTTTAAGTTCTGGCTTTCGGCCATCAGGACAAAACTGTTCTGAACATTCTGGTATGTGTCTTCAGGTGGCACATGAACACTTGGTGTCTTTGAGGCTGTCCACGAGTGACATTGTACTTCTTCAGGGTACCCATAGGCTCAGCTTTAGCCCAGGTGGTTCACAAAGTACTGTAGCTCCAGGAGTGTGGGGAAGTTTTGGGTGCTCCATGCTCTTCTTCTCCTTTTGTATGTTAGCTTTTTCTTGAGTAGGTACTATTAAATATCTCCACGATTTTTAATTTGCATATCCTAGAGTGACTAATGATGTTGAGATCCTTCTTACATGTTTATTGGCCTTCTTACATGTTTATTCTTACATGCTTACGTATCCGCTTTTGTGACTGATTTTGCCCCCTTCCCACTTTTTGAGGCAGTGTCTCACTGTGTAGTACAGGCTGGCCTTGAACTTATAGAGATTCTCCTGCCTCAGCCTCATGAGTGCTGAGATCACAGGTGTGTGTCACCACACCTAGGTTATCCATTTTTTAAAATAGGTAACATTGTCTTCTTTTCTTGTTAATTTGTAGGGGTCCTTTATATGTTGTGGACAGGAGTCCTTTGTCAGATAATATGAATAACAAGTATCTTCTACTCCATGACTTTGCATTCTTAATGAAGTTGATTATTTGATACAAAAATTACTTATTTTTCCTTCTGAAAATCCATAATTTTTTTTTTTTTTTGGTTTGTGTGCCCTGCTTAAGAACTCTGCTATATAATTTATGACCCTGCAGACATTCTCTAGTTTCTTCTGAAAGCTTTATTGTTTTACCTTCCGCATTTCAATATGCCATCAAATTGTGCATAGGAAATATTCTTTCACATAGTTAACAAACTTGAGGGTTTATAACATTCAACAGCTTAGAAAAGATCCACACTTGGCTGATTGTGGCGGTGAACACACAGGCGTCTGCTATTGCTTCCGGTCCTACTGGAATGTGGTATAGTTAAAAATAAAATGAAAGGTATTTAAGAACTGATGTTGCCCCGACACGCTTCTTCAGCGGTCTCCTCTTTTCTTGCTACTTGCTCTTCCTGGCTGACTCTACCCACTACCACTGGTACTCAAATCTCAGAGAGGCCAGTTTGTCTGTGTTTGGAGTGGCAGTGACCACAGAGATGCATGTAATGTGGAACCTTCTTCTAGGACGCCAGGTCTGGTATGTATAGGGACACAAAAATGCAGCACAGTTTCTTGGAGTAGCTATCTCACATGACAGCTCAGAGCTCATGGTATCTCCAAGATGAATATTCCATCTTTCCTGCAACTCTTCTTATTCTCTTTTTATATTAACTTGGCAAATGATACCAACAGACCCATTTTCAAAGTACAGTTCCTTGAATTTTGATCAGTGCCATGTAGCCACAATTATAATCTAAGTATAAAACCCCCTCCAAAAGCTCTCCAGTGTCCCTTTGCAGCAGAGCACCTTATCACCCCCAGCTGCAAGCTTGGGCTGGATTGCTTTCTGTCACTGTAGGCTAGCTTAGAAATACATATACATGCAGTCATGCAGTACATATCCTGTCGTGTCTGGCTTCGTTCATTCCTCGTCATCTTTCTGAGGCTGGTTAGATATACATATCAGGAATACTTTGTCCAGGCCTGTGCTTTGCCTTTTCATTTCTTTGATGTATTTGGAAGCTTCCTGGCTCTCTCGAGTCATCCTACTGGCACTTCCAAATCATCATCGTTTGCCTCTGTATCTAGAGGCCAAAGACTTGGCCCAGCAGACAAAACTTTATGTCTTGGTCTTACAGGCAGGATAAGGGATCACCTCTTGTTAATCCCTTGCCTTTTATCAAACATGAAACTTTCACTATAGAGAATTAGTTCATCACAATTAAAGCACACTGGAGCTTTAAAAAAATACATGTGTGCCTGGGACACACTTCCTAAGATTTTGATTCAGCAGGCCTCAAGTAGGGCTTTTAGATTTCTAAAAGCTATCCAGTGGTGCTAATATTGAGAGCAACAGCCCATGTGGCAAAGTTCCCAAACCCCATGGCACGGCATGGCGTGGCACGGCATGGCGTGGCACGGCATGGCACAACACAGAAGCCATCACAACTACTTTTATTCTATACATTTGGCTCCTTTGCTATCATTTCTCTTCCCCCTTCTAGCTCCTCTATGATACCAGCCATAGGCTTTCTTCATGCCCACAGTACTTGATTGGATTTGTTGTCCATAACCCAAGCTAATGTATAGTAAGGAGTTGTTTAAATGCCTAACAGTTCCTTCAGTAACACTGTGGGCTCCTCTGTACCATGAACTGTGTTCGTCTATCATTTTGTATATTTGGAAGCCTGGTACCTGACACAGCAGTGCTATTGAATGAATAAATGTTTAGAGAGAAGACAGAGGTGCACTGGGCAATGCTATGCTTCTTGGAGAACATTATGTTTTAGATCTACAAGTGTGAAAAAAATCTTAAAGTAACTCAAAAACTCAGGTGTTCAGAGCTGATGGGCTTTGAGGAACTGAATGGATCATGAAGGCTCTGACTATTAACAAATTATCCCGCTGCTAAGTTCATTGTGGAGTGCCCTGTTGGGAGCCTTATTGCAGGAGGTGGGCTGCTAAGTGTGTGCTTTGCTTTGCTTTCTTTTGGTTTTGGGTGGAACTGGGGATTGAACTCAGGCCCTTGTGCTTGCCAGGGAAGTGCTAATTCCACTGAGCCATCTCTCTAGCCCTAAAGTGTGTGCTTTGGAAGCAGGTAGCTTTTCTCTGTCTCTCTCCTTGCTCTCTGCTTTTGGCTGCTATGAGATGAACAACTTTCCTCCACCATGAAAAGCTGAGTAATACAGAAGGAATGAAGACAAGGGCAAACCAGGGTTTGACACTGTGCCTGGATTCTTTCAACAGCATGCTAGAGGACCCCTCCTGCCTGATCCTTGGTCCGCATTGTAATTTTCATATTTCCTGGCACAAAGCATCGTGCTGGTTCGTGCTTAATGCTTTTGTCATTTTCACTTTGGGTCACAAGGTAGAATGAAAATATTTTGTCTGTGAGTCACAGAGGGTGCATGTCTGTGTGGGGCAAGTTCTCCCATTTGTCTCTCAGGTTAGATAAGCGAAAGGGCTTTCAAAAGCTGAAGTGAATGCACAAGTGTCAGATGCTAGTATGTGCTGGCATCTATGCTTGCGAGGCTGTAGCTGGCTTTTTCTGGGGAAACCAAATCGGTTGGTTAGGGGTTGGAGCATGGGTGCTAGGTGTGAGGCCTGTCTTCTCAGGGCTTCCCCAGGGAGCAGAGGGGAGTAAGGTGTCCTTATCTGCCTTGTGGGCACAGTAGGAGCAATGGGTATCCCAGGAGTGTCATTTTAGGGGAGTTCAAGAGACCAGGGTCATAATTAGGGACTGGGAGAGAAAGGGAGAAAAGGCTTTAAGTCAAGAGGACTCTATAATCCTAGAACAGCTAGCGGAGGTCAGGGTCAGCCTAACACAGGGAGGGTGTTCAGGAAGTGGCAGCTGGTAAGCAGATGATGGGGAGAGAGGAAGCCCTCAGAGGGGCCTCATTAAAAGCTGAAAAGGCAGCAGCATTGCCAGCTATGAACTGTTCAGTCTCACTGTGGTCCCTGGTTCTAGACTGTGGCCTTCTCTTGGTCTGTAAGGCTTTCCCAGTCAGGGGTTTGGTCTTGATCAGGAAGGAGCAAAGCTGTGCACACAAACCATGCCTTTTGATAGCGCTTTGTTTTCATTTATGTATTTGGTACAGGGCCTCATATGCAGCTTGGACTCCTAGTGATCCTCCTGTTTTCAGCCTCCCTGGCACTGGGATTCCAGGCGTGCATCACCATGCTTGGACTTGTTCATTGGCTCAGTGAGCCCTGGGTGGGGTCGGCATGGCATGCAAGACCAGGGATCAAACTCTGGTCCCTGTACTTGCTAAAGCAGGAGCTAAGTCTGCTGAGTATCTCGCTGGCCCTTAACCATGCCTTTTGAAAGGAAACACCATGAAGCACCATCCCAAGGACCCTGCTTGACAAGTGTGGGGCCATTTCAGACATGCTCAGAGCCAGGTCAGTGGTTCAGAGTCAGGCTTGTTTGATAGGCTGAGCCCTCGGCTGGCCCATGCCCAACACAGCTGTTGGCGCCCACATGGGAACCTCTTCCACAGATACAGTTCCATGTGTCTTGCCTGCTTCTGCATGGGGTCCACACTGGGACACAACTGCACCGGAGGCCCAGCTCTGCCACTTGCCACTTGTGACCTTTGCACAAGTTACTTCTTTTCTGACGTTTGGAGTCTGGAGGCTGGTTCTCCTGCTGCAGGCTGGAGTGCCTGCTTGGGTTGGCCTTGCTGTCTGTCACAGGGGCCCTTCCTATCTGCTTGTGCCCTCCTGGACTCCTTGCTGTGACCATTGTGTCTTCCCAACCTCTGTTCATTCCTAACTGCCTCAGTCTGCCTCCTCCTGCAACTTTTCCTCTGACTTCAAATCTCCCTGCAATGCCTAGCCAGACTAATTGATTGATATTTATTCTACCTGCTTATAAATTTGGCTTTGAACTTGTGCAGCAAATAAAATGTAAAATACAGCCCACGTGGCAAAGTTCGAGACATTTCTAGCCACTGGTAAAATTTAAATGTGGGCTCTGGGGCCAGGTTTGGCAGAGGGGTAGATCCTGGGGTGCACTTGGGACCCTTGTTCTTAGGACTAGGTCTGCCTGTAAGCCATTTCTCTGCTTCCCGCTGTCCCCCCCCCCCGTGTAGTACACCCAGTAAATGTCTTCCTGGAGACTGTGTATTCCGTAGGAGACTGAAGTCTCCTGCTCTGGCATGACTGGGTGACTCAGGCTGTGTATCAGGGAGCCTCAGTTCTGCTGCCACTAACTTGTTGTGGGACCTTGCTTATCTCTTGGCTTCAGTTTCCACATCTGCAAATCAGGGCCCTGTCTGCTTGTATTAACCAATCCTGCTTCTTACATGGTGTTAGCAACAGGCACAAGCACCAGGCACACATACCAGGCCCTCAGTGAATGCCTCAATCTGAGTTGGACCCTTGGCTCCCCACCCATGCTAATTTTCAGAGGAACACTTCCAACCCACAGCATTGTGGGGCGGGAACCCTCAAGGATGCCAACACTGACCTTCACCATCTCAGGTTGCCCTGCTGCAGGCCAGGGAGGATCTGGCCCAGATCTTTCAGGAGTACCCGGAACTGATGAACATCAAACTGATGTTCCGGTCCTCCCTGTCCTCTGCACAGCCCTTGCTGGTTTGCCCTGAGGAGGCAGGTGGGCAGGTGGGTGTGGCTCCAGGAATTTGGACTGGACTCCCAGAAACTCTCTGATCCCTGGTGCTCTTCACGGCGAACATGAGCTGCCCAGTTGCAGCAGAGCTCTGCGAAGAGTTGCCTGGGAGAAAGAATGGGGCCCATGGAGGTCCAGGTAGTGACAGCAAAGGCAGCAGGCCTCAAAGCCTCAGCAGCCATGACAGCACTGGGTCCCAGGCTGGGGCTCTTCGGTTCCTGTGAATGGGATGTTTCCAGTTCCCAGGGTTACCAGGCTGTCCGAGAAACCTGGTGGTGGTTATGGCAGTGGCAGCTGTGGGCCTGTGTCTTTCCCAGCTCCTCCTAGAGCCAGCAGTCCCAGCGCAATTCCTGAATGGGATGCTAAGCGGAGTCCCCATGTGCTCAGCCCAGCTCTGGGGACTCTTCCACTTCCCTGCAGAACACTTTCCTTCTGACCTGGGCCTCCAGCCCCATCTCCCCAAATTGTTGGCACAGTAGACCAAAAGAGATAGGAAAGACAGATTTGGTTGAAAAACCACAGGGCCAGGTCAGACAGCAGCACGAACAGCTGGGCCAAGTCCCACTGGTGCCTTCACCCCAGCCAGCCCTTCCCCAGGCTCCCAGCCAGGGCTTCTAGTGGTTGCCAGCCCTGCCGGGGCTTTCAATTCCCATCACTACTACAGATCCCTTCTTGGTTCCAAGTGAGGAAATCTTTATTCTGTATCTTCCATAAAAAATGCATATTTATGTTCTCAATATCCTGGTAGAATTTTTTTTCTAGATTTCACTGGGTCACCCATGGACCTTTGTACTGGGAGAACTTGACCTAAGCTAGCAGAGAAAGCCTGGGAAGTAAGCACTGAGCTCTTGGGCTGGGCGAGGGTGCTTTTCATCTACCTGCCATGGTGAATGAATTGGTGACATTTGGAACTCAAAAATTTTACTACATTAGAAAAAAGTATAGGTTGGATTTGATATAATATGGGGTAGAGTCTACCAGCCCTATTTTGGTTATATGGACTATACTCAGAATACGGCACAGCCTGTTGTTTCTAGGGCCATGATGAACAAAAAAGCATTATATTGCTTTAAATGATGTATTTAACTGAAATGGACTTACATTGTTTCTGAAGTGACTTCCATTCATTTTGATACATCTTTTCCCCATGATGATTTACAAGATCTTCAAGTTAATATAAATATTTTATAAATATTTGGGTATATAACTACACAATGCCTCAACAATATCTTTCAGCAAGAAAAGCACTGAAAAGACTAGACACAGTTACTAGGTACAGTGAAAATCTGTTGCAAATATATCTGCGGTAAGAAGGCACCACATGCCTGTTCAACTAAGAAAACCACTAATAACACAGCATAATTTTATTTTTACGTAGGACCTAGGAGACTTAAGTTGCCAATTAGGTGCTGAATGGCAGTTTATGCCATGAATTCATAGGGAATAGGTTCCAACAACTCAGTTCCTTCCCCATTGGTCCTCACAGAGTGTGCTTTTCTGGAAGGAGCAGGTTTTCTCTTTGGCTTCCTTCTTTTTCTGATCATTTGCCTTGACACATTTCAGGAAGCTATACAATCTATACAACTTTATGAGTGTTTAACATGCTCAATACTCACATTAATCCTCTTGGCAAGTATCTTGACCTTAACTTGCTTGTTTACAACAATGCCAACAGCATGCTGGGTAACATTATAAACTCTCCCCGTTTGGCCCTGGTAACGTTTGTGAGGCCTTCCTTTTTGCACAGTACCTGTTCCCTTGATGTCTACAATATCACCCTTTTTGTAGATTCGCCTGTATGTGGCCAAAGGAACAACCTTATGTTTTCTAAAAGGCCTAGAAAACATATACCGGGTTCCCCTCCTTTTGTCCTTTGTGTTAGTCATTTTGGCAAATTACTGGAAGATGGAGCTTTTGGACGAAAGGCAAAACAGCATGATATTAAGTCAAACACAAGAGAAAATGATGTGGAAGCCAGGCACAATTACATTTGTAATCCCAGCACTTGGGAGGCTGAGGCAGGACGATCTCTGTGAGTTCCAAGCCCGGCCTGAGCCACATAGCAGGAGCCTGTCTCAAAAACTACTTTAAACATAACAATATGTAATGTATAATTATTGTTATTCTTCTATTATTTTGTTATGAAATTTTATTTTATTTTTTTTCATTAAAAAAGCAAAGCAAAACAAAACAAGGGAAAATGATGCAGTGAGCCTGTGCAGGTGTTCCCAGTACATTTTTTTGAATTACAGGGAGTACATTTCAAAATATGACAAAAGTATAATATGGCAGAGGCATAAATGAGAGGCAAAGCTGCGTGTGGTCGGGTGTTCCGCACTGTGCACAGTTGTGCTGTACTTTGTATAAGAGGCAGCGCGGTAGGTTTGCTGGTAGCAGTACCGCTCCCAACACCGGCATGATGCACTGGGAGCTATAGCATTGTGACGGCAGCTCCGTCACCAGGTGATGGACTTGCTCTGCTCCTCCGTGATCTCAGGGGCCGCCGTAGTCCACATGGGTGTGGTTGCCTGAGAAGCCCCCATGTGGTGAGTGTCTGTACCGGACAGCACACAGGCTTGGCGCAGGGCTCGGTAGGTCGGGAGGCCCCAGCAAGGTCCAGGCAGGCAGGGAGAGAAGCAGTAGGCAGGAGGGCCAAGCCTAAGTCCTTCCTTATAAAGCCTTATCCTCATTAGCATGAAGGACCAACAGAGATGTCAGGTAAACAGAGAGAGGACACGCCTTGTGGCGAGCACGGAAACTTGGAGCTGAATAAACATACAGCTGTGAGATAGCCAAATGCGCACCAGGCTAGAGAAACACGACAGTGCCTGTGGCTTCAGCGGGTATTGTTCCCGCTCTGGAAAGACAAGCTTGCCCACAATAGCTCAATACAGAACAAGAGGAGTGCGGGGGCTTCGGGACTATGTCACTGTGGTATGAACTTGGAGGAGTGGGGGGGGCTGTCTCTTTACCCCTCAAAAGCAAACTCCTTGTTCTGCTACGCCCTGCTGACACTTGCCTCTTATCTTCTGGGAGCAGCGACCTAGCATCGCGAGGGCGAGGTGCTAGCTTCCTGAGGTTTCCACTGGCATCTCTCTGGCGCTGACTTCACGCACACTGCTGGTAGCAGTGTGAACAGGTACAGGACGTTCATCAGAGCATTTTTGGGAAATAAATCCCCAAACACCACGTGATCCAGCAATCTTATTTCTGGGTACATAGTCCAAGGAAATAAAGTTAGCATCTTGAGTTCACTGCAGCATTACCCAGGATGCCTAAGATATGGAATCAACCTGGAAATCCAGGGACAGGTAAACGGGGAAAGCTAACGGGGTGTGCATAATGTACACTGGGATATGGGTGAACCACCGCAGAGAAGGAAATCGTGCTCTTTGTGACAGCCTAGGAGGACTAGAGGTCATCACAGAAAGAGAAAACAGCCAGACCCAGAGTGACAAAAACTGTGTGACCTCACTTCTATGTGGAATTGAGGAAGTCCCACATGGAAATACCAAGTGAGGGGCTGCGGAGATGGCTCAGTGGAATAAGTGCTTCCCTGGCAAGTGCAAGGGCCTGAGTTCAATCACCAGTTCCGCAAAAACAAAACAAAACAAAAAAAACCAAGTGAAAGGCAGGGGATGGGTGGGGGTGGGGTAGGGTGGGGGAGAAATGGAGAGATACTGGTAGAAGGGCATGAACATTCCAGTTTGTAAATAAATAATTTTTAAAAATAATATTATTTTTCTGTACTAAGGATTGGACCTATGGCCTTTATGTTGAGCTACACACTCAGCCTCCTTTTTTTTTTTTTTATCTGGAGACTGAGTGTCATTAACTTACTAGTTGCCCAGGCTGGGCTTGAACTTGTGTTCCTTCTGTGTCAGCTGCTTGAAGTACTGAGAATGCAGGCATCTGCCACTGCTTATAAGATAAATTTCACAAATAAAGAGGAGGAAGGGAAAAAAAAATGTTCCACCACATACCCATTCTAGGCGGTGAATGGGAGAAGGGGTCTTTCATGTAAGGATAAAAAAATCTTTGGATTTGTTTCAAGTTTATCAGGACATTGGTGCAGTCCCTAAAAATAGATGATCAAGGGAAGGCTTTTTGCTACCTTTTCTATGCTTTACAATATGTTCAGGGCTGTTTTCCTGTTACAATGACTCTAATTTGTTGCAGGAAGTGGGGTGGAAAACATAGTTTAGTTGATAGGATTGTACTCTCTGTAGCAACAGAGTGACTGCTGAAGCAGATGCCCTCTTACTATTGGCACCGTGGGAAGACTTAACTGAGGTCAGCAGCGCTAGTACCTGTACTTCACGGTGGGGAAATGGAACAGAGAGATCAATGAACCTACAGAGCACCAGATATTAGTCGGGACTGAGCCAGGTGTCAAACACCAGCAGCAGTTCAATCCCAAATCTTCCCATGTTGCCCCATTAAGTGGAACACACAATAGCACAGCGACAAGCCCCCAGGCTCTCGACCAGCAGCCCAGGAGTGATCCTGGTCTAGTGCTTAAACCCTGTGACTATAGCAGGCTGCTTGTCCACCCCTCTATCCCAACCTGAGTAAATAGGGTTCTGCAGATCAAGAGATGTCGTGTGCTCAACTCCTGGCATGTTGCAGGAGCTTGAAAGGTCATTACTGTGTAGGGTCAGTGTTTACCAACCTGCCTCTTCTTTAAGTGAGGAAATAGTCACAGATTGTTAAATCCTCATGTTCATATGCCAGACTTTCTCTCCCACCATGGGCAAGGTGAGACAAGACCTGCCACTTTACCATAGATCCCATTTCTCCTCCCACCATAGCTGACCTGTAACTTTGAGTCTGTCTTCTTTCTTTCTTATTTGTTTATTTATTTTTTATATATTTAGTACAGAGTCTCCAGGGTCTCCAGGGTCTCCCTACACAGATCAGACTCATAGTGATCTTTCCTGTTTTCAAGACCCCAAGTGCTGGGAATACAGGGGCATGCCCAGTCTCAATCAAAATCTCAGTGTACCCTGGATAGGCTGGGGATTGAACCTCTGACCCTGCATCTTTCTAAGCAGGCGCTTTAATCCACTGAGCTATCTGGCTGGCCTTTCTCTCTTCCTTGATCCAATAAACAAAAACATCCTCCACCCAGTCCCATTCCTCCACTGGGACCTTACTGTTTCTCTTGGAATTCAACCCAAGCCTGTTCAGTGGCTCCTGCTGCCTCAGGGACAAGAGATGGTTACCACTTTTTTGAAAGGATATATGAATGATCACAGCTCCCAGCATGCTGGATGAAGAGACTTAATGTGTCTGGAACAATATTGTTTCTGGACTTCACCATGGGAACTCGCAGAGTTGTGAGGACTTCTGGACCATGTCCAGGCACAAGAGCATTTATTTGTTTTATAAGAAGGAAAGAGATTGCCTGAGCCTTAGCTTCTAGGCTGGTCCCAAGCTCCAATAAGGAGAGTCTTTAAAGATAAGGTCCTGGCTGGTTTAGGGGTGTGGGCAGGAGCATGAGGCCTTAGCTGGCTCTTTCAACATTCCCCAAAAGCCAGAAATCAAGACTCCTTATCATGGGGCCGGGGAGATGGCCCAGTGGAATAAGTGCTTCCCTGGCAAGCCCAAGGGCCTGAGTTCAATCCCCAGTTCCGCAAAAAAAAAGACTCCCTATCCTTGCTGTCTCACCCCTGCATCGCAGCCTCATAGGGACTGGAGGGGGAGCCCCCACGTGCCCTGCTTTCCCAGGCTTCAGAAGCAGAGGCTGCTTGGGACCTCACTGGGGGCTCCAGACACATTTTGGCTGGAAGGAAAGATGCCCATGCTCAAGCTGTGCCACCGACGTTCCCGTGACTCCAACAAAGTCTCTCTCTTTGTACCTGTCGCCCCTGGGCTGATGATCTATACCTGCTTGGTTTTGATGTTTACAAAGGGAGAAAAGTACCCTGAGGGCATGGAAAGCAAGCTTGGAGCATCTGTCTGTGTGTCCCCCCAACCAGGACCCTGCTGTTCCTATCTGAGCTGTATCGCTGCCTCTATTCTGCTGTCCACAGGCCCCAAAGCTCCCACTGCAGGGCAAGAAAAGGATCCCTTATCTGTAGCAGCCTGGCAGCTCTGCCTCCCTCCTAGGTGGGGGCCAGCAGTGAGACTGTCCCTCCCTCCCTTCCTCTGTCTTCACCCTGCCACACCCCTGAGATCGCCACCTCCAGGCCCTGGGAGCTGCAGGGTGAGGTGAGGAGCACATCAGTGGGGGCTGCCTCTGCTGCTCACGCCAGCAGCTCCTCTGTGATCCAGGCTGCTGATAATCGCTTGAGGCCTCACCCTCTCAACAGCTCTGGCTCTCAGGATCTGCGAGTCAGGTGGGACAGGCTGGGGCTTCAGCTGACCGTACGCTGCATTAAGGAGAGCACTGACCAGTGCAGGCAGGGGGAGGGGAGGGGAGGAAGGAGCACATCCCTGAAGACGCCATCTTCTTGGCAACACAAGTCGGTTCTAGGGGAGGAAGGCCTGGGTTCGAGGTTCAATCCGCTCCTTTCCTCCGTGTGTCCTTGGACAAGTGACTTTCTCCCAGTACAACATGAGGGTAACAGTACAAATATCTTCCTTATGATGCTGGTATTTAGATTTAATGGAGCCATCCACAGCTCACAGAGAGCACTCAGTGATGGGTTAGCTAGTACTTGGAGGATCTTCGCTACTATTTTGACCTTTGACAGAACCGAACCTCGAGACCACTTCATTTATCTGTGTTTCCTCTAGGCCAGTTGTCCTCAAGCTTGTCCACCTGGTAAAACCACCTAAGCATCTTTGAAAAATTCTAAGGTCCAGACTACACCATACTTCGGTTAAATCCCAGCATGCAGAGGGGACCGAGGCACCTGTGGCTTTGAAGCTGCCAGGGTGACTGCATTGTGCAGCCGTTCGGAAGCCACTGCTCTCTGCTGGCCCAGTGGTGGAGGGGTTCCCCTTGGGAATGGTGATTCATCCTAGCAGCCTTATTCATCTTCTACTGTTGCCTTGAGGGTAAATATCTCCCTTGGGACAAGTGAAACCTCTCATGCTTACCTTTGAGTACATGTTTTGCTCTAAGGGAGTAGGAGATCGCTGCCATCCCCCCACCAAAGGCTTGGTTGCTAGTGTTCGCTGGGCCTCTTCCTTTGCTGGGAATGACAGCAACCCACTGAGGCTGGCAAGCTGACAGGGGATGGACCGGGGTGTTGACATTAGATGCTGGCAGCTGGTCATGGCCAACAGCCAAGCAGGTTTTCCAAGATTTTTAATTTTATCCCAGTTTAATACATGCTCATATTTAGCACAAGGGTGAACATAAACCCGGTGAGTGCCGAGCAGATTCCTCTCCAGGACTTTGCTGGTACCCGCTCTGACCCCCAAGCCCGGCTCCACCACTGCCCACTTCCTACCCGAGGGAGGGTGGCTTGTCACGGCTGCTTGGCTTAACTCCTCACTGTGTCCAGTTTTCCTTCTCGGCGCTTGCGCAGGCCATTCCCCCGGTCTTCCCCATTCCCAATCCCCTGCACTCTTAACCGGCAAATGAAGGACAACAATAAGAACACCTTCCTGGTGATGCTGGTATTTATTTATTTATTTTTATTTTTATTTTATTTTTTTATTTTATTGAAGTACAAATATCAATCAGACAGTTTCAAGACACCTTAACCATACAGATTCAATAAGTTAATACATTGCAACCTGTTTTCATAATGTTTTGGTATTGTACAAGGTGCATACATGATATTATATTTACAGATATTATTTTAGCAGATATCTCTTCTCAGTGAATTAAGAGTGTAGCTGCTTACTTATCTTATTTTTTATACCTGAATCATATAAAAAATTCAATAATTATTTTCCTAGTGGATGACCGTAGTACTAGAAGCCGACATAATATCCTGTCCAACCACCATTAGTGCAGATCTTGCCTCTCATAGAATTATGTAGAAGCACAGCGTTATCTATCCCAACTGTACTGTCTACACACACATCATGATTTTTCCTTTCTATACCCCTTCCTTTGTCTACACCTGTCAGAGATGGGCACTCCAGTGTTACTCAACTAACTTAGGTGCTTGAACTTGACACCACAATCCAACACAGTCCAGCATTTCACAACCATGGTGAGTTATTCAAAGAAACTGTCAACCATAGCCATTTACAGCTCAGCTTAATATTATGGGCTCATGATGTATACTTCATTTTTATACTTTTCTGCTGGATGGTTAAGACCTAGGTAGATCAAGACTTATATACCAACACAAGAACTTTATATTTCCTATGTGGTCAGTGAAGTCCTCTCAGGGTTTATCTTGTAGACCTGTACATTATTCTGTAGTTCCTTTGTCTGTGTCATCCATGTGGATGGGTCACGGCCAATGCTTGACCAGTTTGCTCTCTGTGAGAAGATGCTGGTATTTAGATGTAATGGCACCATCCACCACCCACTCAAAATATGGAGTACAGAGTTACCGCATGTCACCCATTCTTTAAGGCCAGCTGGGGTTATGCTCTGGCTTCTCTGATACCTTCTTCAGTTTCTTTCTTTCTTTCTTTCTTTCTTTCTTTCTTTCTTTCTTTCTTTCTTTCTTTCTTTCTTTCTTTCTTTCTCTCTCTCTCTCTCTCTCTCTCTCTCTCTCTCTCTCTCTCTCTCTCTCTCTCCTTTTTAAGGCAGGGTATCCCTGTGTAGTTCAGGCTGGCCTTGAGCTCTCTCTCTCTCTCTAGTCTAGGCTGCTCTCAAACTTGTAGTGATCATCCTGCCTCAGTCTCCCAAGTGCTGGGACTACAAGTATGTGCCACCAGGCTCAGCTCAGGTGCTTATTTTTGAAAAATTTACAGTACTCATAAGTCTCAATGTTATGATTATTCAAACAAAAAATCATTTCAGTATTTGTCAACTGTGCCGGGTGCGCCAAGCATCAGGCAAGCAGGGTTCCCTGCTGATCTCTGTCTCTTCTCCCTGCTTAGTGACTAGTTCAGTCAAAAAACTAGCAAGTGGTGGAGCTGGGCTTCAACTCCAGGCCTGCTTAAGGTGGAGGCCCAAGCTCTTGTTTTTCCAAGACATCTGTGTGCTGTTCTTCACTTCAACTCTGAGTGAGGCAGGTCTATACCATTGGCTCACTCTACCTACAATTTGGATAGGCCCTTGTGAGTGGAAAGAAGCTCTGGACTGGTGATGTTTTTGTCCCCAAATCAAGGAGATTCTAGTGTTTAGGTTGACAGTAGAAGCAAACCAGTTAATTATGCTCATTCTTCATGACTGGATTGGAAGTGAGGGCTCCTGGGTAGCAGTGGAGCAAATAGGGAGGAGGATTCACATGGTCTGGACTCTGTAATATTCAGGAATGAAGACTCCCTGCTTGGATGGCTCCCTCCTTGGAGTGAACAAGGTGCTCGTCCATTTGGAGCTCGGCTACTGACTAGAGTCATCCATGGAGCTGGTATTATTACCTGTTTTATAGGTCAGGAAACAAAGGCCCGAGGAATTAAATGCCCAAGCTGTGGGGAGGTGAAAGGAAGGACCCAGCATTCAAAGCCAGGCTTTAAAATGCTCAGCCCAAGGATCTTAGCAGGCCATACTTACCTCCCACCTGGGGCCTCCGCACCTTCTCCATAACACCCTAGCTTCCCTGCAGATCTGATCTGTCTTTTCTCTCCGCTTTGTTTTCTCTGCCTGTTCTGTCCCTACCTGGTTCAGAATTCTCACCTTCAGGCAGTTTTTCACACTGACCCATTCCATTCCTGGCTCCCTTCCCCATTCCTTCCTCTGGCTCATGGTTTTCTTCTTACCACGGTGCCCTGGCTTCATGCTTTTACCAATCATCCTCAAAAGTATCAGAGTTGGGAGTAGGGATGTGTTGACCAGAGGTGCCCAGGAACTGGGTGACCAGCGCTTCTGACTTATCTAGGACTGTTACAGTCTAAGTACTGAGAATGCCAGGCAAGCCTGGACAATTGTTACCCTCCTAGGATCTGTGAGCAGCTGTATTTACACCTGCTGAGGATATTATGCACATCCTCTTGGTTTTGCATTTCATGGCATTGACTTTTTGAGAAATAGGCACTGCAACTCCTTTAGCAGCTGAGGCTGTAGCTTTGGCGCTGGTCAGAGATTGCACAGCTGCCAAGGAACAGGGACAGGAGCTGAAACCAGCTCTCCTGCCTATGCTTTCCACACTCACTCTCTCTGCCAGCCCACAGTGTCTCCTGGAGATGACCCACTAACAGTGACTGGGCACAGCTAGCAGGGGACAGAGAGAGTGATAAGGAGGTGTGGAAACCGAAGCTGCCCTTGGAGCCTCTCCCAGCCGTAGGCCGCTTCTCCTCCCTGCTGCTCTGCCACCTCTCTTCTTCCTACCACTCTCTCTCTCTCTCACCCTAGTTAGCATTTCTGCCCCAGATTTTGTAAAAAAAATTATCTATTGCATGAATGCAAGGAGAAAAGGACATTTTAAATTCTTGAAAAAGCCTCTGATATTCTGTAATAGATCCTTGTAATTTTTAAGCTTATCTTCTCTGCACTCTTAATTTTTAAGAGTTCACGACACACACCTGTTGGGTATTTGGAGCCCTTTGCTTCACATTTTCTCCGAGTGTTTTCCAGTTCTGTTGTGTCCAAGTGGGCCAGCCTTTCCTTAGTCATTTATCCTGAGGCTAGAGGGTCAAGGTTTCTTTCTCCTTTCAAATTTAAAAATTATTATTACATCATGGTTAAGAGGCATCAGCTATTTGATTCTAAATGCACTTTCTGTTGGGTCTCCCCGAGGCCTGCTGTCAGAGCATTTCATGGCATTGACTTTTTGAGAAATAGGCACTGCAACTCCTTTAGCAGCTGAGGCTGGTGGTTTCCGGACTGTGGGCCTATGCTCTTGCCAGTGTCTGGATGTTGTATTATTATTCTGTACTATTAAGTACAGACCTGAAGAGTAACCACTGACGATCTGATTGTAGTTTTTAATGATAGAAGAATTTTATAGCTGATGAATATAAAAGTAAACGAAAAATTAGGACATATTCTGTATGTCTTTGTTCCTTAAATCTTCTTTAAAGGATATTTTATTTTATTTTACAAAAATATTACCCGCAACAGATTAGAAATGAAAAACAAGAAAGCAGACATGCTCCAGCTTTGCACCAGGTCTCCAAGGCATGCCTCAAACAAATCAGTAAATGGTGGAGCTTCTTATGAAGACATCAACTGGTGATTTGGGGAGATTCTGTACAGCAACTAGATCCTGAGAGATTACTGCCCTGCGATCTCTGTGTGGCATGAGATAAATGATAAATGATCAAGTCGGGGAAGTTTATCTGCAATGTAATATCTGCAACACACAGGTGTGAAGGTTTAAGCAGGTGTCACTGGCTGGCATCTGAACATCATACTCCCCTCCCAGGACTCTGAAGGGGCCCAGCCCAGCTGATGTGTGTATATATAGGGACTGAGCCAGGTTTCTCCCAAAGGACTCACAGCTCCTTCCCTCTCTGGTCTCTGCCTCCTTCCAGCTGTACTCTTGCTCTTGTCTGTGCCTCTGGTTGCTCCAGCAACCATGAACCGTCACTTTAGTTCGCAATCTGCATTCAGCTCAAGGAGCAGGCGGGACTATACCAACAGGTCTTCCTCGGGCTTTGGTGGTAGGAGTTGGGCTGTGGGGTCTTCGAGTCAGGCCTGGGGAAGACCTGGTTCAGGTGGATATGGGGGCTATGGAAGAGGGTTTGGCTCTAGAAGTCTTTTCAATCTAGGTGGCAGTAAAAGTATCTCATTTGGCATGGTGGGGAGAAATGCCAGTGGTTTCCACCACAGTAGGGGAGTAGGAGGAGGATTTGGAGTGGTCAGAAGGTTTGAGGGTCATGGTCTTGGTAGTTCTAGTTTTTCAGGTGGGAGATTTGGAGGTGGTCGTCTTGGAGGAGGGGGTTTCGGGGCTTCAGGGGCTGCTAATTTTGGGCCTGTGGGCTTTGGTTCTTCATATTCTCCGGGTGGCATCCATGAGGTGACCATTAACCAGAGCCTCCTTGAGCCGCTTCGTTTGGAAGTGGACCCTGAAATTCAGAGGATCAAGACCCAGGAGCGGGAACAGATTATGGTTCTCAACAACAGGTTTGCTTCCTTCATTGATAAGGTGAGTGTACCTTATGGGCAGACAGTCTCTGGGCACAAAACCTTTCACCCCACTGTGCTGTTCCAGTTTGGGGGTGACAGCACTTACAGACATGTATGTCCTAGAACCTTAGGAATTGTCTAAGCTAGTTGGATTTCTTTTCTATTTTTGTAGGAAAGCATACAAAGTATGCAAAAATACTCAACAGATACAGAATGTCCGAAGCTCATTCTTCTTTACCAATATTCACTTTTCATATATTCATGTGTTTGTCCATCCATCCACTCAGCAACATATCTGTCCATCTATTCATTCACCTACATATCCTTTCCTTCATTCTTCTCTCTCTCTCAACACAGTGCCTATCCACCCATACACCCACCCATCGACACATCCATCCATTCATCCATCCAACATTCAATCATTTCTCCCTCCCTTCATCTTACTGTCCATTCATCTGAACACATCCATCCATAAAATCTATTCATCTATCACCCACCCACTCACACAATCCATTCATTCATCTATCCACCCATCTACCCATCCATACGTATCCATCCATCTTTCTATCCACACAACTGCATGGACTTATTTACACATACCCACACACACACACACACACACACACACTACCTCCACCATTCACACTTATACAGTCATCCTTCCACCTACATATTCATAAATTCACCTACCTATCCAACCCATGAATATTTACCAAGCATCTATTATACATCATTCACTGTGTTAGGTACTATAGGGGTGACAGGACAGAAGGAATCCCACATTTAAAGGCAAGAGAATTAACACAAATGTGTATGAGAAGTGTGTTAATAGGAATGGAGCTCTCTGAGCTAGCAAAGTTCAAAGGAAAAGCTCTATAAGCTCTGCCTGCAGGACTGTGGGAGAGCTTCTCTGAGGCCCTGATCTGACCTGAGTCTTGAAGGGAGAAAGGGAGTCAAATAGCTTTGTTGGGAAGAGGGCATTTCCTGAAAGAAGGACCAAGAGACATGAAAGTATAACATCTCTTGGGAATTTCAGATGGTTAAGATTCCTGGGGAAGATGGCATAATGGAAGGAAGAGGGGAGAAGTAAAGATGAAGCTCTGGAGGCAGGCAGGAAAGCAGTCTGGGCAGGGCGTACAAGGTGTAGGTGCCTCGCTATTGCTGAGAGTTGGTAACACGCAATGCAGCATTTGAGTTCTTTGTAGATCATCCAGGGTCACAAAAGGGCGGGTGGAGCCATGGGACTTCTTCTCATTACTTCCCAGGCTAGCCCTCAGATTAGATTTGATTCAGAGCCAAATATCCAAGCAGAGGCAGAACAGCCATGGTACAGATCTTCCTCTAGACCCTCCTTTCACTCAGAGGAGGAGGCACAGTGATCACTGCCTGGTATCAGGGCAAATACTGGGGACAGGACAGAGTGTGTGACCAAGAGAAGGAGAATGTTAGGCCTAGAAGCAGCTGAAAGGCAACTCAACAAAGCATAGTGCTTCTGGCTACTTTTGGGGACTCAGGATTGGAATTGGGCTGAATATCCCATTTCAGACATGGGCACAGACTGAGAGGATTTGACCAGAGCAAGAAGAAAGATGAAGGTGATGGGAAAGGAGAAGGAGATACCTGCAAGTGGTCAGGGAGGAGGCAGGGAGAAGCAGGGAGAAACCAGGGGGAGGACCACAGGCTCACTCTCATTGGAGTATTGTTCCTGCCATTAACAGAGCATCTGCCTGGTTTCATGGCCTGCAGCTATAGGCAGAGGGCGTCAGCTTTCTGACCCTCTCTAAGGCCAGAGCTGCGATGACCAAGAGCACAGAGTGCACAGCCATGTGGGCTCTGGCCTAGAAAGAAGGCTCCAGGTACAGGGCTTCTGACCCTGCTCTCTGAATTGGTCTTCATGTATTTTTCCTTCACCTTGTACAGCCTTTTCTTAACAGCGCAGCAGAGCCTACAGCTCCCATTTAAAGCCTCCACTGGCCTCTTGTGTCATTTGGAATAAAAACGAGTCTCCTACACCACCCAATGTGATGCGGCCTCTACTGTACAGATGCTGCTGAAAGATTCTTTAATCCACACACTGCCACTGTCATTAAGCACCGGCTTTTGACTGAGCATTGAATTGCTTTCTCTGGGCATGTTACACACAGTAAAAATAGACAGTGTCAGAAGCTCCTCCCAGGAGTGTTTCAGGTTGTGTTGATGAGCTTGTGAGAGGCTGCTGACTGCCCAACCTTTTTGCTAAAGCCAGCAAAAATGAACCATGAGAAACAGTGCTCTCTGTAAACATTGTCCAGCTTAGAATCAGGATCCAAAGGGCTCTCAGGACTGACCCTTGCATGGGTAGGCACAGGGGCTGGGGTGCTG
Source organism: Ctenomys sociabilis (assembly GCA_004027165.1). Taxonomy (NCBI): domain Eukaryota; kingdom Metazoa; phylum Chordata; class Mammalia; order Rodentia; family Ctenomyidae; genus Ctenomys; species Ctenomys sociabilis. The sequence goes on along the minus strand of PVKA01006248.1, from coordinate 21,046 downwards.
GGTGCCCTCCTCTATATTTCACCAGAAGGTGTGCCTACAGGGTTCTGCTCTGGCGGCCCAGAGCCCTGGGTTTGCTCCTTTGCATAGCTCCCAGAGGAGGGAGCTAGAGTTTGGCGGGAGGAATATGTGTGAGGGTGTGTGAATGTGTGTGTGCGTGTGTGTGGTTAGGAGTGCATGCATAGCTGTAGGCCAGCGCCCAAGCAAAGCACGGAGGTGAAGCCACCATCTCCCCCAACACAGGGGTGGGGAGGCTGCATTTCTCCATTTGCGAGCAAATGGCAGAGGGGAGATAAAATCTGGGTTGCTACTATGTAAAGTACCAAGGCCATGCACTTGGTCTACACAGACAGCCAGCCCTCTGGCCCCTGTATCTTACCCTTGTATACAGCTTTCGGGGAAGAGGTTGTGCAAATTCTGGGGCTTGCCCATGCCCCATTTCCTGAGCTATTAAAGAAAAAGCAACTTGAGTATTTCCCAAACACTTGTGGACCACCCAAGGGGTCACTTGAATATATCATATAATTTAAAAAAGAGACTATTTAAAAAACTTCCTATCTGGACTATATACACATTTATATAGATTACTTTCCTGAAACATACTGGCAGTCAGAAGAGGTCGTGCTGCCGTAGGGGGCACCAAGGGAAGCTTGCCCAGGAATCAGTTTTAATATTCCAAGCCAAATTGTGGCTTCTATCTCTGTATTTCCTCTGATCCTCAGTCAACCACAGAGAGATGGGAACCTTAGTTTCTGACTGTTTCCCAGGTTCAGAAACACCACTTCCTTAAGTTAGCATGGGTGCATGTTGTCATAGAGGTGACAACTCTACGATGTGAATGCTCGTAGCTGCATGAAAGGTGGCACTCATTGGAAGTGATGTATCTTCAAAACCAGAATGAGCTCAGTGTTAATTCTAGGCAAGTTGACCTGTAGTCCTTGGTCACCATCAGAAACCACGTTGCCTTCTGTTTGTTTGACCCCAGGGATGGAGAAGCTCTCTGATTCCTTGAAGACTCACCTTGGTTCTTTGGGGTCTGGGTCTGCAATGGGGCTACTGATCCCCCTTCTGACCCACAGCCTGGGGGTGGGTGGGGGTCCTTGCTCTTAGGTGCGATTCCTGGAGCAGCAGAACCAGGTGCTACAAACAAAGTGGGAGCTGCTGCAGCAGGTGGACACCTCGACACGCACCAACAACCTGGACGCCTTCTTTGAGAACTTCATCGGTGGGCTGCAGATGAAGGTGGATCTCCTTAACACTGAGAAGATGCGCAAGACCTCAGAGATCAGAAGCATGGAGGACGCTGTGGAGGACTACAAAAGCAAGTGAGGCCCTGCAGGCTCAAGGCGTTGGGAAACAGTGTGTTGGAGGACGGATTCACAAGGGGCGATTGGTTCTGCAGCAGTGTCCATGTGCAGTTGTGTGGGCTGTGCACTGCACAGGGCAGGGGGCACCATTATGTACGGGGCAGCCCTGGTAGGCTGGAGCTGTCAATCACACTGGGTAGGGAGGGGCAGGATAGCTTTTGTGGGCAGTAGAGCCAAATAGGCTCTGCCACTCTGTCATTAGCTGCTAACGATTTCTTTTGTGTCTTTGGTTCTCACATTAAAGTGAGGATAATATCTTCCTTGATGGTTTACTGTGACAGATAGGTCTAGGGTTCTCAAACTTGGGCATGCATCAGCTTGATGAAATCAGATTACCAAGCTCCACCCCTAGGGATTCTGCTTTAGCAGGTCTGGGATGGGGTCAGAGCATTTGCATTTTTAACTTGTTACCAAGTGGTGCTGATGCTGGTGCACTGGGGATCAGACTTTGAGAAGGACTGGTTTAAATGCAGTTATGCTTGTCAAGTTCTTTGTACAGTCCCTGCACATACTAAGCCCTCGCTAAGTGCCAGCTATTAATAATAATGGTAGGGGTTGCAGGAGTCCTCAAGCTTCAAATCAGCTGTTCCTGAGCAATTGTGTAGATGACTCAGTGGTTTCTCCCTTCTCTTCCACCGTGATACATTTGTTGCATTGTGCCAGGGAGACCCCAAGGGTGTGTTAGCCAGCAGGGAAAAGTCAAACTCACAGCCGGGCACGGTGGTGCATGCCTGTAATCCCAGCACTCGGGAGGCTGAGGCAGGAGGATTGTTGTGAGTTTGAGACCAGCCTGAGCTACAAAGTGAGCTTAAGGCCAGCCTGAACTGCATTGTGAGACTGTCTCAAAAAGACAAAAAAAAAAAAAAAAAAAAAAAAAAAAAAAAAAAAAAAAAAAAAAAAAAAAAAAAAAAAAAAAAAAAAAAAAAAAAAAAAGTCAAGCTCACACTGTCACACTGCATGTGCTGGGGGGCAGAATTGTAAGTGCAACTTTTTTTCTTCCACAATTTAACAAAAGTGGTGGTTACTATATGTTTTTAATAGAGAAAAAAATGATTGAGTTCTATGTATTTGTAAAGGTAAAACATCATAATAAAAATAGGCATTTTGGGGGCTTTCTGTGTAGCTCTGGTTTTCGTACCTGGGTCCTTGTTCTCTCTATAGGTTTTGGTAACTGAGATCTGGCTTTGAAGCTCAGCAGTGTGAGCACCAGGCCCTGGAAGGGGCAATGAGTGTTGTGGGCTGGGCCTGAGTCCAGGGCGTTGGAGGTTTGGGGAAAGCTGAGCTTTCTGTGGTGAGCAGTCCCAAGGTCAACCCTGTGGCTATCTGTGCTGCTTGCCTCCCCTAGGTATGAGGAAGAAATCAACAAGCGGACCAACACTGAGAATGACTTTGTGGTTCTGAAGAAGGTAAAGGAAAGGGTAGCTTCCAAGGACTGCGGACACAAGGGACTGGGTAGAGTGGGATGTCCCTGCTGGGTGTTTGGTGACATGGATAGCACAACTTCTGGGGATGCCTTGGTGGGTGCTGCTCAAATTTAGGACTCTTACACTGAAGCAGAAGGAAATCCAGTTGCTAGGATTCTGTAGCAATATCTTGTTCACATTTCTCCAGGCTTCTTAAAGTGACACTAAATTAACTGATAGGCTTTAAGAGTCAGTTCTATGTGTCCTTGGGTCTGGGGAAGTGCTGGGTGCTATATGTGCGGCTGACAGAGTCATGGAGGTTTGTATCATACCTCCTTCTGGCCAGGGTAGTCAGGGTTTGCAGGTTCCTGATTTGACTGAGGTTGAGTGTTGGCATTTATAGGAAGGAAATAAGTCCGGGGAGGTTTTGTCATTTTCCTGGGCTACTCAGCAAGCTAGCATGGCATGCAATTCCTAGGTGACAGTGTCAGATCATCTGTGTTTGCTTTTTAGGATGTGGATGCTGCTTTTATGAACAAAATGGACCTGGAATCCAAAGCAGACACACTGCTCGACGAGGTCAATTTTCTAAAATATTTATTTGAAATGGTGAGTTCAGCTCTCAGGTGAGACCCCCTTCTTTTCTCACAAGGGGTATGGACTTAGAGAGGGAGGCCTGGAGCCCAATACTGCCCATAAGAAGCTCATCCCCCAGGTCCTCAGCTCTGTGAGTCCAGAGTCAGCCTTCTTCTCAACCCCCAGCTCTCAGAGTTCCTCCCTCTCTCTTCCTCCCAGATACACTTGTGTTGTGTCAAGGAGACCAAGGATGTGTGAGCCAGCAGGGAAAAATCAAACTGACACTGCCACATAGCATGCACTGGGGGCAGAACTGTAGGGTGCAGTGGAGATAGGGTCAGTGAGAATCCAAAGACAGGAGGTGGAGTTTTCTCTGATTCACGGTTTCCAATCTGTCTGGAAAATGATGTTAACACTGGGACACACAGCACAGAAACCAACCAGAAACCTTCTCACACATACACTGTGGCAGGGAGCACAAGGGGCCATTGGAGGACTCTGCAGATGATGGCAGTGTGGGGCTTAGAGGGAGGGGGACAGACTGCAGGGGCACATGGTATGCTCTCCTACCCTGGTCCTCCTGCTGCCTGTGCTTGATGGGGTACATGCTGTGTCAGCAGTGCGCCTCATGAAATGGCCAACTCCATTCTACAGAAGAGGAAATGGAGACAGTGTAGGACTAAATTGCTTGCTAGGCTACCCAGTGAGTCATGGAGTAGCTCCCCAACTGGAGTTTTTTTTCTGCTGCTTCAGAGCCCCTGTGGGGGCCTCAGCTGCTGGCAGCCGGGTGAGAATGAGGCCAGGATGGAGGATGTGGCAGAGACATGATGGGAGCTCTATCCTTCTCCCTGGGGGCTAAGCCTGGGCCCCATTACCTTTACCTGAGGTACTTAGGACTCTCACATTCTCTCTTGTTACCCACAGTTTAAAGGCTTTCTCCCAAGACTCCTGCTGGCGCAGGCCTCTGGCTTCCCTAGGGAAACTGAGGACTCTGGGAGGTGAGTGGAAGGGATCAACCAAGTTCCATGTATCACAGGAGCTGTCCCAGGTGCAGACCCACATCAGTGACACCAACGTCATCCTCTCCATGGATAATAACCGTACCCTGGACCTGGACAGCATCATCACAGCAGTGCAGGCTGAGTACGAGCTCATCATACAGAGGAGCAAGCATGAGGCTGAGGCGCTGTACCAGACCAAGGTGAGCCGGGGCCCCGCTTGTGCCCCAGACAGAAACTCCCAAGGACTGGCATCGTCTTCCCTTTATTCCTAAAGTATATCATGTTGTAGAAACTTTAGGAATTCCAGGTAAAGATTACCAATAACTCATTACCTCGTCCTACCAGTTTCTTGAAGCTAACACTTATAGGGAACTTCACATGCTTGATACAATGTTTCATTTCCTCCTTAAGCCCCCAATAGATAAGGATTTCATAATTATATTTTATAAATAATAGAGTGTGAGTGTCACTGAACTTTGTAGCAAGCAAGTGGCATCAGAACCTAGCTAAACTTGGGTGTGATGTCTACAAATCTTTGCTCTTTACCACTACAGTGATTTTAGTTGTTTCAGAATAGCATCCATTAAAATACAACTTTGTACTTTTCTCTTTTCTATTTTATTACTTATGAATACCTGACTATGATACTAAATATTCTACAATATTTTAGTGTAATATGTCACATTATGAGACTATATTCTCACCTATTAAACACATGCATAGTTAAGTCCTTGGGAATATCTTCACTTACTTTTTAATTTTTTTTTTGTTTTTTTTGTTGTTCTTTTTGGATGATGTGGACTATAGTTGAAGGGATAAACATCACAGGCAAGTCACCAAATCCTGCGCAGTTGGCAGTGGATGATATGCTCTGCCATTTACTTGAGGCCAACTCCAGTCCTGGCTGATGTCTGTCTGTCCACTGTTCCACAGTTAGATGCTCTTGGATGGAATGGATTTCCATTGTTGAACTGGGAAGGCACATAGTTAGTAGCGAAGACATCAGAAAAATTGGTTCTCTTGAGTTAACTCTCCATTCACTATGCACTGTGGGATAGAGATAGAAATAGGAGAGAGAGAAGGAGAGGGAGAGAGGGGGAAAGGGAGAGAAGAGAAGAGGAGAGAGGGAGTAAGGAGAAGAAGGGGGAGAGGGAGAGATGGGGAGAGAGGGAGGGAGAGAGGGAGAGCAAGTGAGAGTGAGAGCTAGAGAGCAAAGGTGAACAAACGTGGAACATGCTTTGGGCATCTGAGGACAGGCAGTTCTCCCTGATAGAGAAAATCATCCTGGAAAAGAGTTGGAAGGAATTTGGTAGCATGGAAAAAGTGAGGAGCCCTGTGTGGATAAGGACCAGTGTGAAGGTTTGGGCATACAAAAAACGAGGTAAAAAGAACACCATGAAGCAAGGTTTGCTGGCTGGGATATGAGCCTGCCCAGAGAGTGGTGGGAATGAAGGAGCATTGGTATAGAGGTGCGTGTGTGTGTGTGTGTGTGTGTGTGTGTGTGTGTGTGCGTGCATGTGTGTGCAGCTAGGCGAGAGAGGTTTGCTATGGGTGTGTGTACGTGCATGTGTGCGACCACAGCTATAGGTGGGCTTACTCTGGAACTTCCCAGGGGAGAACAGCCTGGACCCATCCCTTCCTGGGGGAGCTCACAGTGAGCAGCAGGTGCTGACCATGATGTGCCCTTGACCTCTAGTTCCAGGAGCTCCAGATCTCCGCGGGGAGACATGGAGACGACCTGAAAAACACCAAGATGGAGATTTCTGAGCTGAACCGCAACATCCAGAGGATGCAGGCAGAGATCGCTGGAGTCAAGAAGCAGGTGGGGCGGGGGCTCAGCCAGGATTGGCCAGCATGGAGGCCTGCCTCCTGCTGTTTCCTTCCGGGGTGGGTAGGGGGGCAGTCAGGGCCACCCCGAAACTCAACACCTACCCGTGTGGTTCTCCAACTCTCTCTGGCATAGATTGAACAGATGCACTCAGCCATTTCAGATGCAGAGGAGAGAGGAGGGCGGGCCCTCCAGGATGCAAAGCAGAAGCTGCAGGACATGGATGAGGCCCTGCAAAATTCCAAGGAGGACTTGGCCCGGCTGCTGCGTGATTACCAGGCCATGCTGGGGGCCAAGCTGTCCCTGGATGTGGAAATTGCCACCTACCGCAAGCTGCTGGAGTGTGAGGAGAGCAGGTGCGTGTGGCCCTTGGGTTTTCCCAGCCAAAGCAGAGGATGCAACCATGCAGTGGTGGTACTGTTTGGAGAGAAGACCTCTTCTCTATTTTTCTGGAAAGACTGGTAATCTCGGGTGGAGAGAAACATTCACTGAAGAAGCTGAGGCTGTGTGGTTGGTTGGGTAGGAAAGCAGTCATGGAGACCATAAGCTAGGCTGAAGCACCGTGTGGCCAAGCCCCGACCCGAGCCATCACAGCCAGGGCAGCCCCATGCTGGAAGGCTTATAGGAAAGGCTGCTAGCTCTCCTGCTAGCCCCCCCTCCCCCGGGGCCCCTCCTCTCCGACTCGCTATGCACACACATTTCCCTGGAAGCTTGGGGACAGCTATCTCTTCACACAACATCTCTACTCCTGGTATCCTCAGCTGATGCTTTCAGACCCCGCAGGCCTGGCTGAGGTGTACGTTTTGGTTTTGCAGGATGTCAGGAGAGCAGCAGAGCCACGTCAGCATCTGTAAGTAACAGGGGCCAGCGGTAGAAGCCGCTGATGCTGGGCAGAGGCAGGGGTGGGGAGGGTTGCCAGGGGCCAGCAGTGATGGCACGTGGCACTTTGGTTTCTAGTCCTGTACAAAGAACATCAAAGTAAGCAAACAGTACTGTAGAGTGGGAACATTGGTTGAGATAAGCGGTTATGTTTTTAGGTCTGCTTATCTTAATTTCGATGATAATTTCATCTACAGCCGGCAGACATCTTCAGAATATATATTCAATAAACCATGAGAATGTGTTACTTAAAGGAATGCTTTTTAAGTGGGAGGACTTTAGACTTTCAATGTATCCGTTTGCATTTGGGTCCATTAAGGATGAAGGATGTAGGAGGCGGCGGGTGGCAGGGCGGGCGCAGCTGGGTTCCGCTGCAGGCCCCTTCTGACGTCCGCTCTGTCCCCTCTCCTATAGCTGTGCACAGCAGCCAGGTGAGCATGAGTGGCGGCAGCGGCGGAGGTGGCTCCGGGGGTTATGGAGGTGGCCGCTATAGCGGCGGCGGCGCCGGTTTCGGGGGCAGCGGTGGTGGCTACTCGAGCGGCGGCGGCGGCGGCGGAGGCGGGAGCTACGGAGCGAGCAGTAGGAGCAGCAGCAAGTACAGCAGCAGCGGCGGCAGGAGCGGCGGTGGCGGCAGGAGCAGCGGCGGCGGCGGCTCCTCGCGCGTTCAGATCATTCAGACCTCCACCAACTCCTCCCGCAGGCGGGTCGTGGAGTAGGGGCCCAGCTGAGGCTGGGTCTGAGTCCCGCACCCCGCGAAGGCGTGGGACTCCTCCTGTCGCGGCCCCCAGCCCCTCCACGCTCTTCCTGCCTCTCACTTAGCTCTGCCTGATGGGTCTCAGCACTTTGGTCGATAAATTCAGCTCTAGGTGGGAAAGCAGGGTGGCTAAGGCCAATTAGCAGCTCTCTTTGCAGGGCACTGAGTTGGATGTCACAGTCAGACATCTTGCTCAGTGTCTCCTAGGCTACCTCTTTCTGGTCTTGGGTAGATTTTGGGCCAGGTTAAGAGGTGGAGGGAACCCAGAGTTGGTGCTAACTACCAAGGGTCTTACTTCCACGCTCTTTCGCCTCACATGGGCCTCTCCACCAACAGTACTCCATCCCTCTGGGTCTTGGGAATGATCCCTGTGGGCAAGGGGCTGATTTCCAAGACACTAACTTGGTACCATCGTGCCACAGCTAATTCCTGCTTCTTGGTCAGTAGCCTCACACTTCTATGCTGAAGGAAGGTGTAGATTTGCTGCCTGTGAGGTATGCCTGTAGGTCGTACCTGTCCTGGTCCTGTCCCCAGAAATGTTGCCCCAGTCCCAGGTGAGCACATCCTGTCTGAAGGAGGAAGGAGGAGTATATCCTTGTCCAAAGGGAGGATTGTTCTTAGCAGGTGAAGAGACAGTCAGGTTCTGTTTCTGTCCTGTCCCTCCAATCAGCTCTATTCTTTGGAAGCCTGTCCCTTTCCAGAATCTTCTCCATTAGGGCTGTGCCAAGAATTGCCCCATGGGTTGGGCACCTGTACCCCAGGCCCGAGCAGAGTGAGCATCTGGCTTGGGTTTTGGGCTGGACTCCATCTGAAATCTCCCCATTTTTTTTTTTTTTTTTTTGCAAGGCAGTTCGATGTTTTTCTATAAGATCTTATAAGTTCCTCTGCCTTCTGTTCTCTGTGGCTCCGAGTACTTTGTCAGATTGCAATTCTTAATTTAGAGGCATACATAACATCCTTGGGATTTGCTGGAGGTGCAGGAGGGGGACAGCACTGACAGAGGGAGTGTGCGTGTCTTCTCACATCTAGAAGCTCACTTCATGAGCTCGCTGGGTCTGTGTGCAGCCACCGAGTCCACGCTTGTTGGGGCAGCTGATGGGTCGTGGATGGGCCCCGTGGCGGAGGGCTTGGGACCTCATCATTTCCTGGTTGAAAGTTGTACCCTTGGGGCTTGGCATTTCTGTTCTCTTTAAAATAAATTTCTCTGTGACTTCAAAGTGCCATTTGGTCAGATGTGTTAGTTCTTTAATTTCTTCATGTATTTGAAATGATTTATATTTGGGAAGTCGAGATTTATTACTTTTATTATTTTTATTGTACAAGCAACATACAATCTAGAAACTAATTTTGCAGATTTACTAATCTTTAAAGTGACCTGTCATTCAAAAGTCACTTATACATTGACTGGTGGCATTTACTAAGCTCCTACCACGTGGCCAGCTGTGGCACAGGCACTGGGAATTTGAGGTTGCATGAATATGTTTCTGAATCTTTAGGTGCTCACAACTCAAATAATGTAGTCTGAGGGACAGGAAGGTTTAGAGGGAGGAGAAACCAGTTTGTGCCACTAGGCATCACCTAACTTGTAGGTGGAAGCCAGGCTAACCTGAGGCCACAGACAAATCCACCAGAACAGGAGCAGTGGGACCTTCATCAGGTGCCAGTGCTGGGGGTGGGAAGTTTGATCTTAACAGGCTTTTGGAGGACCGGGAAGAGAATAAGGTTGGAGAAAGTAGGGACAGGCATTGATTGTCATGTGAGTGTGACTTGTTTGCTCAGAGACTCAAAGAGAAAGTGAATGTGTTTGAGTAAAAGGGAAAAGCAATACAGGAGCTGTGAGGCACATGGCTGAGGCCTGTTAATTGAGTGGAGGTCAAGGGGGTTCTTTAATTGATGCCTTGAGGGAGGTGAAGATGCAGAAATTTGAAATGGCAATAAGTGGAGTCATCACCTTATCCTGTGAGGTGTTTCAGAGTCCCTGAAAGGAGTCACATAAAAGTTGTGACTTGCTTTCTGATTTCCTGAAGGGATAAAGATGGAATTTGGATGTGGGATTTATTCAAATATGATTTCTGCCCATACTGACAACATGTTAAATTCCCAGGCACACCTAAAATTTCCTCTGAGAAGTTTCTGTCCATCTCACCTGTTGTAGCAGCAGGTCTTTTGGAGGTCCATTAGTCAAGGAAAAGATGGCCAAGAGGGTGCTCAAAAGGATGAAGAGAGGGGCAGAGAGATGGAATCCAAAGATTCAAGGACTAGTAGGGAGGCCTGGATAGACAGCAGTGGCCATAAAAATGATTGATAGTGTTCAGTTGGCAGTAAAAACACACCAGTCACTGGGGCGTGGTGGCTCCTCGGCAAGGCCATGGGAACCAGGAAGAGGAGAGCTAGGAGGAGGCGGGCTTCACTGGCCCTTCTGTCATCAGGCCACTTTGGGGGCTCTGAGTGTTGAGGGCAGTAGTAAGAGAAGGCTACTTGGAGGAGCACGATCAGGTAGCAGCGATGGGGACATGAAGAATGGAGGTGGCACACAACCAGAACAGACGTCTTGGGAGAAATGTGAGCACTAACTGCAAAGATCAGACAGTTTCCTTAGGAAGAGGGGATTTGGTCTCAGCTGATAATCCAGATGGAGAGGTAGAGACTACAGAAGATTTAGTTCCATGCAAGAAGCACCATCCCAGGATCCTAAGATGGGACAGGGCACTTGGGGAATTGTCAAGTTTTGAGCAGAGGTTGGCTCTCCACTTGGCAGGAGGTTGAGGGAAGAAGGAGGGGTGGAGATATGTATTTGGAGCATTTTACATCTTTGTGGCTCTAAGAGTTCATGTGGCAGAGTCTGAGAAAGAAAATTCCACACTTCTTTTATGGGAAGAATAAGGTCAGATGCCAGGGAAGTAGAAAGTCCTGGAGAAGCCCTAGGGCCTAGCTTGGGTCATAAAACAAATGCAAATTTCTGGCACCGTCAGACCTATTACAGAGCCAGATTAATTATCCCTGGGATCACGTCCTTTGTATGATAGGGAGGAATCCAGGCTGGCTCTGGAAAGAAAGCATAAGGGCAAGGTCAGCCAGAGGCCACCTTGTCTTGGGATTGTTCCAGAAAATATGGCCCTGATGGTTCTCTTTAGAGGGCTGCACCATCTCAATCAGAGAGGACCTGGGGACAGATGGAAGAAACACGTGCCTGGGACTACTGGAGCAGAAATGCCACAGGGTAGATGCACGGGAAATAAAAACCCAAAGGAAGAGGAGTTCAGCAAGGAAGGCTTCAGGGTGCAGAAGAGCAGTCTGTGTTTGATGTTCTGGGGAGAAGGGAGTTCTTCGAGAGACGAGAGCAGTGGGGGAGCTAGCACCATAAGATGCTGATGGAGGGTTCCTGGTAGGGACAGTGATAGACCCCATCTCCGGATGCTGCACACTTTCAGGTCTCCCTAGTGAAGATAACAAGCAACTTTATAACTTGTCTGATTCTCACTGTCTCTTTGAGAGGCCTGGGAAAGGCCCCTTGTGGGTGCCCTGTGTTCCTTCAGGGAACCTTGGAGTCTTCCACCCTCACTCTGACCAGTGCTCCCCACCAGGAAGATACCCAGAAGGAAACTGAGGCCATCAGATCCATTCATCAGACACTGTGCATGAGATCCCCAGAAAACTTGACAGCTAGGTGCTCCTCCCCCTTGAAGGTATTGGCAGGGCGGAGTGCTCTGGAAATCTAAGTCTAATTCCACCAGCTTCTCAGACACAGAGATTTTTATCTCAGAATATGATGAACACAAGAAGCAAACACTGGCTAAATAAAATTTTAACTCCTTTGGGCCTTGGACCAGGTGTTCATTTCTGGGCCAAGAAAGCCCTTGATCTCAGGCAAAGTCTCGAGAAGGTCGCCTCATCTTTTCTGCCCAGCCCTTTGGCCTGGGTGATATCTTCAAATTAGTGAGCCAACCACTCCGACAGTCTCTCTTCAAACTCGTGCCAACTCCTGTGATTTTTCTGGACCTGCTGCCCTGGTTTTATCAGTTTTCTGATCAATCCAGGAAGTGGAACATCTTCACGTTGATCAACACCCTGTTGAAGGGCGAGGCTGGGAACTTGGTGTGTTGGGAAGTTCTCCAGCATGGACAGTTGGTTCCGAACAGCTCAGTCCTAGAACTGGAAGGACTCCCACCCCTGGCCCAGTGTGCTAAGCATGGGGCCAGTGCCCAATCTGCAAAGCAGGCCCTCCTCAAAATGAGCAAAGGCTCCTAGCATTGGCCTCTGCTTTCTTCAGTGTCAGGTGCACCCAGTGTCACTTCTAAGTGTTGGGTCCCTGGCTTCCCTGTGATGATAGCTTTATGAGCTTCCTAAGGTTTTCTCTCATAAGATGACCTCATGTAAGAGCTTGAACTTCCTTTCCTAGCCTTTACTCTGTTTCCAATGAAATGGGGTTGCTCCAAAGCTTTTTGGCAATGTCACTTTCTGGGCCCTTCTAAATGCAAGAAAAGATAGAATCCTTCCTCTTCTCCTTATCACATATACTTTGCAGTCTCCTTGGAAGGTACATATAGTCCCCACTTACAAAGGAGAAAATTTAGATTCAGAACAGGTTGGTGACCAGATTAGGGTCACACAGCCAGGAGAGAAGACAGGACTGGCTGACTCCATGGCATGGAGAACGACAAGGTCTGCTGCCTCTCTCCTATGTGTGTCTTTGGCTTCCTCTTCCTTGCCCTAGGCTCTGCTCTCCCACTACACTGAGTGGCACTGGGACTTCTTGCTATCTGTCCTTGTTAAGTCTGCCCCTCTCTTTGCACCTCTTTCTCCTGCATTAAAAAGCTTTGGCCCCTCCTCTGCTGTGTGTTGCTTTCAACACATCACCCCGCCTCCCCATTGTCTAGGACTCCTCTGTACTCCTCCCAGACTTTGACTTTCCCCACTCCCCTGAAATTCCCTCTCCCACATCTCTGGTGGAGTCCTGCAGGGCTTGGTGGCTTGTCATTGCATGCCTTTCTTCAATCCTTTTCCAGGCCCCTCCCTTAAAAAGCTCTCAAAATACCATCATACCTGCCCCTGCCCATGCCTTGCAGTCTGCCTGTGGCAACCCCAGCCATCATTTCTGGGATGTGAGTCCCATATAGGTGTTTGGCACTATATCATCTAGCTCTGTCTGGGATACCCCTCAAGTGCATGGAGCCATATGGGAGTCTGGGAAGACACTCAAAGGCACAGAAGATGCAGTCTTGCTTCCGAAAGTCTTACAGATCAGTTGGGGGTGGGTGGTCAGCAAATGCATATACAGACACAGATGTAAATGAACTAATGCTTGCATCAGTTATGTTTGGGCCTGGTAGCAACTGATCTCAGGAAAATAAATCCAGAGATAATTTATGTGGTGTTAACCAAGCAGAACTCCTAGGAAGAGATGAGAACTAGGCTTAACCCTAGCTGTATGGAGCAGTAGGAAGAAATACATTTGCACTCAACAGATGGTAGACTGTGGACAAACTCAGGGCAGAAAGCTCAAGGCTTGAGTCTTTGGGGTTCCAGAGCTAGACAGGGGTTTGAAGAGATCAGCCAGGGCAACTGAAAGTCTTTCAGAGAAGAGAAAAGTCAAAGTGAGCTGGGACAACTGGGAGAAAAAAAGAAGGGCCAAACAGGCAATGAATGGTGAGGAAGAGTCACATCACGGGGCTGGGTGACAACATGAGCAGGGGAGGTATAGGTGTGCCAGCAGTGAAGAAAGGCAACCCAGGGATGAGAGGCACCACTCCGGAGTTGGACAAGCTTGGCGTGGCAGTTACCAGCTGGGTGACCTTGGGCACACATTTTAACCTCTACGAACACAAGCTGTGTTTTCTGGGCCTAGCAACTACCGTCCTGAGGACTGTGGTTTGACTTTCGAGATGTAGCTCCTACTATGTAGTCAGTACCTTGCAGATGTGAATGCTTCTCTGCTCTCTCACTTTGTCTTGGTAAATGCAGATTCCATACATAAGGCAGTAGTGAGGATCACACCTTTGCTCTGTGTGTGATTTTTAATATTCCCACGCACCCACCACAATCTTAGCCAACAGCATTGCCATTCCAACCCTACCAGGCTGCCTCAAAAGTGAGAAGTGAAAAGGAGTTTGATTCAGTAATTAGAGGATTCCCAGGAATCAATAGTAGGAGCCAGACAAATTCTGTTGATGTCCTGGGCTTCATGTTCTTACTTCTTTGCTAGGCAAGTTAGATGGTGTAGAGTTTGAGCACCCCCATAAGTGGGAATATTCTGCTGTTATCTGCATTCATTTATAGGAACCGGTTCCAGTGACTTGTCTTTGCATCTCTTTTCTAATGTAGGACGATGACTAGTAGAATACCACAGATCTAGTCCCAGATGTGTCTTTTCCCTAGTTGAGTGTAGAGTAAATCTCTCTGAGGCTCAGTTTGCATAATCCTTTGGAAGCAGCTTGATGGGTTGATTCCCAGGGCTCTTGCAGGGACCTTCATGGAGGTGAATTATGCAAATGTAAGCTGACGGTGATGTTTGTGCCTTCTTGCTCTTTCTAGTTCCTGATTTCTGCCTTCTCATGGTACCTCCTAGAACATGTTTGCAGCTCGGTATATTATTGACCAATTGCTTGAGTATTTCACTTTTTCTTTGTTAATTTCTTAGTTTGGAAGCACAGGTCACCATAACGATCTGATTTTGTTTAGTGCAAACCTGCACACTAATATGCATGCATACACATACACATATGAACACTCCTCCAAAATGCTAGAAGGAATCGATCGTATAGAATGATATGTCTCATAGGGAGTATGCTGAACTAAAAGAATTTTGATTGCCTGTCACAAGGTAATTAGGCAACAGTAATTATTATGCCAAGACCATCCCAATTTCCATTGTTCCCAAGACCTGGATTACTCATTTCCCTAAAGAGATGATTGGTTTAGCAGCTTAAGGATATTAGTGCTAATGTGGAGTCCCAGACAACAGTGCCATGGGGATGGGGAAGGGGAGGGGAGTAATCATGAGGGGAAGGGCACTTCTGCAGGAAGGTATACTGCAAACACTGTGGGAAGAGGGGAAGGGGAAGACTTGGTAGTAAGGACAGAGTGCAGAAGGCAAAGGTAGTGTCTTGGCTTAGAGCTAAGGGGAATGGGTTGAAATGGTCTTCATGAATTTCCTTCTGTTGCAAACTTTGCATTCCAGGGTGGGCACTGTCCATGCAAGTCTGTGGTTTGCCACTTATAGAATTGCTTTCAGCCAGCTGAAATTAGAGTGGTTGTCTTCCCACTGGCTGTTGCATTCTGGGCTTATATGCAAGTGTGAGGGAGTATGCCAGGCTTCTAAGAAGTCTTAGAGTGAAAGTCTGTGTAGCATTCTGGTCTTTCCAGAGCTTAGTGCCATTACTCTACATTAATATTGATCAAATGATGCTCTCAAGGAAGGTCCTGGGGTTTCCTAACCCATTGCAAAGCATGCTGGGTCTTCTCACCATGAAGCAGCATTTCCCTGAACTCTGTACCTCCAATCTGTTTTTTTCAGAGTGAATCAAAAACATTTTGCAAGTACTTGTGTTTGTCGGGCCTTTTGTTCTCAAGCCCTCACAGGAGGGGCAGCTTCCCATGCTAGCTGGCTTTACCTACAGTGGCAGGGAAACCTGAACTCATTTGCTGTGCTGTCTACAAGATGTGGTCCTGCACATTGCATATCACTGGCCATCCTCAGTTCAAATTCCAATGATGCCACTTGTTACCTGTGCAGACTTCGGAAGGCTTTTCAAACTCCATGCATCAGTTTCTCATTCTAGAAACAAAGCTGTTGTAAAAATTGAATTTCTACATATTTCATATGTAGAAAAGTATTTAGTGCATGGGTGGGCTTTGATATCACCTTTCCTATCCTTCCCATCACAGTATTATAATCACCTTTAGAAAAGATGCAAACTTCTCAGGTCAAGTTTTCAAAACTCTGAGTATTGTCCTCCTTTTAAATCTACTCTCATCTATCTTTACTATCCCTAGTGAGGCTTGGAAACCTGGCAACTCCTTTGCTGTACCAAATGTAACATATCTACTCATCTCACTTCTCCATACGCTTTTCCACTGGCCTTTACATCCCACTCATTGATACCTGATTTCCATTGTTGGTGTCTCTGTTGTCTGATTCCTGCCCTGATCTGTCTTTGGGAGACAAGAAACAATTGAGAAACTTAGAACAGACTGTGTCTTTCCTTTCTGGCCCTTCCAGAACATCTACCTGTCCATCTTGTTTGATGAAAGCTCCCTTTCCTTCCATCAATCAATGCAGCACATTTATAAGAGCTGGCATTAAAAACATTTAACATTTTAGTTGTTAAAGTCCTTAGTCTCCATCAAGAGATTAAGTTGCTGAGCTTTGGTGCTGGGTGGGGGCGGGTCTCAGAGCTGGGCCAGAGAGCTCCTTCAGGGATGCAGACGCGGAGCACTGCACCTGTTGCTCCCAGTAAGAGTGTGCTTCACAGCTTACAAGGACAAGGCAAGAGCAGAAACTCACATATCTTTATGAAAGCAATTATGAAATCCTGCTAAGGGACAGCAGGTAGCAGATGTGGGGTCCTCTTTTCCAAAGTCACAAATGCTTGAATCAAGATCTCGTCTGATAAAATGATTACCACATGAGCCAATCTTGCCTGCACAGCAATTTTGAGAGCCCATTTTGGGAGGTAGGTGTGTAGTGTTTATCATGCTGTTGGGGCGCGTAAGAAATCTTGTATGGCTGCAGGCAACCAAACCCTTTAGAGGCGCTGCATCTCCGATGACTCCGGAGGACCAAGCCCAATTTCCTCACTATATATAAGGAGAAGTCTCAGGGCTCAGGACAGAGGAGTGCTTGGCTCCTTTCCTCTTCTCTGTTCTTACTGCTCTCTAAGCCAACATGAGCCGGCAGTGTAGTTCCAGGTCTGTGTGTCGGAGTGGTGGAAGGGGTTTCAGCTCTGGCTCTGCAGGGCTGGTCAGCTTCCAACAGAGATCCTCTAGCAGCTCTATACGCCGCAGTGGAGGAGGTGGTGGGAGATTTTCAGGAGGATTCTGTGGGAGTGGAGGAGGTGGTGGTGGTTATGGAAGCAGGAGTCTTGTTAACCTAGGTGGCAGCAAAAGCATCTCTATCAGTGTGGCTAGAGGAGGTGGTCGTAGTGGTTTTGGTGGTGGTGGCTTTGGAGGTGGTGGCTTTGGTGGTGGTGGTTATGGTGGTGGTGGTGGATTTGGCGGTGGTGGTTATGGTGTTGGTGGATTTGGTGGTGGAGGTTTTGGCGGTGGTTTTGGCAGTGGAGGTTTTGGAGGTGGTTTTGGGGGTGGTGGCTATGGGGGTGGCTTTGGGCCTGTCTGCCCCCCTGGTGGCATACAGGAAGTCACCATCAACCAGAGCCTTCTGCAACCCCTCAATGTGGAGATTGACCCTGAGATTCAAAAAGTAAAGTCTCGAGAAAGGGAGCAGATCAAAACACTCAACAACCAGTTTGCCTCCTTCATTGACAAGGTGAGCTTATTTGCTCAGTGTTCTGGAAGAACTGTTCCTGCTTCCTCTGAGATGGGAACAGCCAAGACATATGGAGGTTTAAGTTTGCATTTCTGTGTTTGGACTGCTGAAAAGCTATTTTGTGGAATGGGCTTCTAGGAGATACATCAGAAGTGTGCTTGAGAATGATGCTCGTGACTAAACCCCCATGGACAATCAGTCACCCCATTGTGACTGATCTGGGCATGGGTCGGTCTGGTGTGTACCTTGAAGTGCTCCTTGGCTCGTGCCAGGCAGCAGAAGCAACAGAGGCAGTCAGGGCCAAGCACGCTTCGCTGCAGAGGGGAGCTCTGCCTCTGAGAATTCTACACTGGTATGAGGTCAGGGCGCAGATTTCTGATGCTAATAATTCCAATCATCAGTCCTGGAAGAACATTCAAACAGCTTTTACTTTTCTGCTTAATGTTGAATAATATTAATCCAAAGTTATCCGCAAGGAATTTCAAATCCAAATCCTAGATTTTCTCAATGTAATTTTTAACTGTATTTATACCCAGGTAACAAAAACTAACTTTTACTGGCTAGCTACCTAAAAAAATTTGAAGGTAAATTTCTTAAATAGCATGTAATTTTTTGCAAGGCATAATTGCATTCATTTTATATATGCTTGGCTATTATCATTGTGTGAATACTTTTTTCTAATGCTTCTCTGAATTAAGAATGAGTTGGGTTTTGTTATGAAGTTGACCTTCTTATTTTTCTGGCTAGTTAATAGGAATTGAAATTCTTTTTTCAGTGAGACACTGGCCTTGCTCGGTGGCCATGGGATTCCATTTGTGCACCAGGATAACAGGTCTTGTGATTGTAGGTGCGATTCCTGGAGCAGCAGAACCAGGTGCTGCAAACAAAATGGGAGCTACTGCAGCAGGTGGACACCTCCACAAGAACCCAAAATTTGGAGCCCCTATTTGAGAACTACATTGCCAACCTCAGAAGGAATGTGGATCAGCTGAAGAGTGACCAATCTCGGATGGACTCAGAACTGAAGAGCATGCAAGACATGGTGGAAGATTATCGGAACAAGTAAGGCATTCCAGCTGGGAAGTTCTTGACTCTTTCTGTAAAACATTTCCAGAGAGGAATAAGCTAAGAATATGTAGTAGTATGTAGCTATGTCTGCCTTAGCTTGAAGGTAAATAAATTTGATTATTTCAGAAATCATCTTCTCAGAAGGTGGAAATAGTTTAGGGATTTTATAACTCAGAAGAAACAGATGGCCAAAAGTAATATCTTGCAATAGAAAGGCAATGATAGGCAATACTCCTTTTAGTTTGGAATCCTGAGCTTCAGACTGCTTATCCCCTAATCATTTCTGTTTTCCCACAGGTATGAGGATGAGATCAACAAGCGGACAAATGCAGAAAATGAATTTGTGACTATCAAGAAGGTAAGGGCTGGGGATATGGCTCAGTGGCAAGTGGGGGTTTCTGAGTCTGAGTCCCTGTTTAAAAAAAAAAAAGGAGAAGGCAAGAAAATTTTGTAGAATAGAATTTAGCTTAGAAGCAAATAATAGAAGAGACACTCCAATTATAAGCAACAGGAATCCCCAGTGTGGAGAACCAGGTAGTGGGCTTGCTGTATATCTGGAGCAGAATTGTTTGTTCACATTGTTGTGATTGTGACTCCAAAAAGGGGATGGGGATCCAGGAGTCATGATGTCTCTGGAGCAAAAAGGAGCATAGTAGATTTTAAATTCCACTTCTACTTAAAAAATACTTTCATGGCTAGAGAGAAGGACCCACCCTGGAAAGAATAGGCTTCACATTATTCTTTTTTCCTCTAGGATGTGGATTCTGCTTATATGACCAAGGTAGACCTTCAGGCAAAAACTGACAACTTGAAGCAGGAGATTGAATTCTTGACAGCACTCTATGAAGCAGTGAGTACACTAATTTCAACCAAAGTTGCTTTACTGTAGTCTTTGAGCCTGAACCTACTGCTCTCTCCTACTTCCTGAGCTCTTCCTTTGTTTATATAGTTTTTTTGGTTTTAGCATTATGAATCATTGACCCACTGTGTCCTACAGGAGCTGTCTCAGATGCAGACTCACATCAGTGAAACCAACGTCATCCTGTCCATGGACAATAACCGCAGCCTCAACCTGGATGGCATCATTGCTGAGGTTAAGGCCCAGTATGAAGACATTGCCCAGAGGAGTAAAGCTGAGGCAGAGGCCCTGTATCAGACCAAGGTGAATGCCTGATTGCCTAACCAGTTCCCTAAATTGTCTCCCCTTGCTTACCGTGTATTTGTGTGCACGAGAATGCAGCACTCTGCTCTCAGCTAACTCCTATGACCTATCATCTTTAGTATGAAGAGCTGCAGATCACAGCTGGCAAACATGGCGACAGTGTGAAAAACTCAAAGATGGAGATTTCTGAGCTGAATCGAATGATCCAGAGACTTAGAGCTGAAATTGATAGTGTCAAGAAGCAGGTACTTTCTTGCCCATGCTCAGCTGCATGGAATAGGGCTAACTACCAAAAAATGGGGGGCTTTTCTAGTGTTAAGTCTTTCAGTCTATACCAAGGTGACATAGTAACCTCAATTCCTTTGGTGACTTGGTTTCCAGAATTTAGCTGCCATGTGGGATTTTCTTACAAAAAATTTCTCTTGGTGGAGAAAAATGTGGTAATCAGTATGAATGATATATAGCCCATGACCAAAGTAAGATTTCAGAGTTGAGGAAGAGAGGAAAGGAAGTGAGGCAGTGAGGGCCAGGAGACACAGCGGGATCACCTCTAAAGTGGTTGAGGGAAGTCAGCATAGCAACGTGCTATCCGGAGGTGACATCAGGTCCAGCAGTCCCGCAGGACTCAGTCTATTGGCCCCAGCAGATGGGAAATGTGATTTTCAATGGGAAGGTCAATGTGGGGGTAGGTAGTCTGAACAGGTATGATACTCTTTTTTCCCCCTTTCTCAGATTAGCAACTTGCAGCAGTCCATTAGTGATGCTGAGCAGCGTGGTGAGAACGCACTCAAGGATGCTCAGAACAAACTGAATGAGCTGGAGGATGCCCTGCAGCAGGCCAAGGAAGATCTGGCCAGGCTACTGCGTGACTACCAGGAGCTCATGAACATCAAGCTGGCCCTGGACATGGAGATTGCCACCTACAGGACCCTCCTGGAAGGAGAGGAGAGCCGGTGAGGAAGGCATCTCCGGAGCGTTTTAGGACTTCCCTCCTTGCAACCTGACTTACTGGAGACAGCTGTCACAGTGCAGCTCCTCCTGGGTTAGGGGAGGTGAAAGGAAGACAGAGAGGAGCAAGGGCTTGGCTTCCCTCTTCCCCCCTCCCTCCTACCCTCCCTCCCTCCCTTCCTCTTCCTCCCTTCCTTTCTTCCTTTCTACTGTAACATTCCTATGTTTGAGATGGAAGAAGGCATCTTTTATCTAGCCTGGCTCAGATGCCATCTCTAGAGTGGGCTTTAACAGCTCTTGTCCGATGTATGTGGCGATCGATTTCTCTAACTCTGTACCCAGGCAAGGACAGCTGATAGTGTTTTGGGAGGCCAGAGGTCCTGGAGTAGGTTTCAGATACAGAGGATTGGGGGGTTCCTCAGCTGGGAGAGTCTTGGAGGTAGCTGAGAGGGTGTGGGGGAGCAGTATGAGGCAGCAGCATTCTAAGGAACTGTTTCTTTAATCCTACAGGATGTCTGGAGAGTGTTCTCCCAACGTGAGCGTGTGTAAGTACAGGCTTATTTCTCAGGGGCACAGTCG
>PVKA01006247.1:0-84859 GCA_004027165.1 Ctenomys sociabilis | reverse complement strand
TACAATGAGGGAGACCAAGGCATGCGTGCAGTGCACAGTGATGGAAACCGAGGCTATGTGCAGTGTACAATGAGGGAGGCTGAGGCATGCATGCAGTGTACAGTGAGGGAAACCAAGGCCTGTGTACAGTGTACAATGAGGGAGACCAAGGCATGCGTGCAGTGCACAGTGATGGAAACCGAGGCTATGTGCAGTGTACAATGAGGGAGGCTGAGGCATACATGCAGTGTACGGTGAGGGAGACCCGAGCCTATGTGCAGTATACAATGAGGGAGACCAAGGCATGCATGCAGTGCACAGTAAGGGAAACCTGAGGCTATGTGCAGTGTACAATGAGGGAGACTGAGGCATGCATGCAGTGCACAGTGAGGGAAACCGAGGCCTGTGTACAGTGTGCAGTGTACAATGAAGAGACTGAGGCATGCGTGCAGTGTGTGGTGAGGGAGACCTGAGGCCCATGTGCAGTGTGCAGTTAGGAGACCTGAGGCACCCATGCAGTGTGTAGTGTATAATGAGGGAGACCAAGGCATGCATGCAGTGTGCAGTGAGTGAGACTTGAGGTGTGCAGGGTACACTGAGGGAGACCTCTAGGGGTGGTAGCAGGTGAGTCCCAAGGAACTGGTCAGAGTGGGGACCAGTGCCAGGTCTGCCCAGATGTATGCTGCCACCACCTAGAGCTGGGGGAAGTTTCTGGGTACTGAAAGAAGATGGAAAAGCCTCCAAGCAGGTGCTGTTGTGTCAAGTGCAGCAGAGAAGGATGCCCCACACGATGTGGGTCTGCACCCCTGGCCCTCACCAAGTGCTCCCGAAGTGATGCCTAGGATCAAAAGAAGCTCCCTGAAAAAATATCACCAAGAGGTCTTTGTTTTTGCTGGTAAAAAAAGAGCACTGTGAGTGGTTTTTGCCTGACCTCTGCCCCAGCTGGTATGTGGGCCAGGTGGCGATGAGGTGCCTTGGGTAAAGAGGACCAGTGTGGAGGGTGGTGGGGGATGGAGCAGGCTGGTGTGTGTGTGTCCCCCAGAACTGTCGTACCCACCTCTTGGGTGGCTTAAAGCTACAAAAATGTATGTATTTTCATGTGGCTCTGTAAGGTGCTAAGTTCCTGTAAGGTAGATTTTCATCAGAGTTTGTCTTGCATTTCCATTGTGCCTACCAAGAAGCTGGCAGGTATTGAAGGGAAGGCCCAGGGTGTTGCTTTCTTTTCTCTATCACCTCCCCACAGAGTTTCCCACCATCCCCCACCCCCCATCCTTCTCAGCACAGGGTCCTGGGCAGGTGTACTCACAGAGTGTGATCAGGATGTGGTGCAGATCTGGGGTCAGCCGAGGCTGTAACCAGGGGCCAAGCACCTTGACTAGAACCTGGCTGTTCTTCTGTTCTTGGCTGTTTTCTGAGCTCACCCCTCAGTTAGGCCTTCCCTTGATTTCGAATGGGCACTGCTCACAGCTGCCCATTCTGCATGATTCTTCTGGGAGGCTGAGAGCATTCTCCTCCCAGGATTCCTAATAAGAGGCCTGAGCCTGGTGGTATTTGGGTGGACTCAGGGTCACATTCCGTCTCCTAAGTCAGCAGCCCAGGGATGCTCTGATTGATCTAACCAAGGTCCCAGGCAGGGATGAATGCATGGAGGACTTGAGGGACACAATTTTGCCTCTTCCTCTTCCTCTTTCCCCTTTCCTCCTCTCCCCCCTTCCCTTTCATCCCCCTTCCCTTCCCTTCCCTCTGTTCTCCCCCTCCCCTTCCTGTCCCATGTCAGCCCCAGCTCCTTCTCTGACCAGCTCTGTGCTTTCCTCTCAGGAGTATATTGATGCGCATCCTGAGACCATCGTCCTGGACCCTCTCCCTGCCATCCGGACACTGCTGGACCGTTCCAAGTCCTACGAGCTCATCCGGAAGATTGAGGCCTACATGAAAGGTAGGGATGTGCATGCTCGGCATCTGTGGCAGGCAGCCTATCCCTGAATTCATGGAAGGTCGTGGTGTGTGATGGGGTACAGGGACTTGTCTGTGTGGGTACTTGGTGTGGAGGTGCTTGGGTTTCATCAGGAACAGTCAAGGTGGCCCCTTCATTCTCCTCTATGACCACAGAGTTAGGAAATAAAAGCCTCAGCATGCTCCTTGGGAGAGTGGGTGGCTGTGACCATAGAGAAGATTTGGTCTGTCTGAACCCCTGTTGGTGATGCAGTGTCCTGATGACATGGGGTCAGGGAGTGGGAATCTAAGAGTAGAAGGTGGCAGGCGGGCAAGTAGACCTAGGTAATCAGGCCAAGGGACAAATAGAAATTAGGGCCATTTCACCCAAACCAACAGTGTCTTGGTTATACCTCATTGCTGAGACAAACGACCCAGTACGCACAGGTTAAAGGAAGAAAGGTTTATTTTACCTCAAAGTTGTAGAAGATTTAGTCCCTGCTCAGCTGGCTCCATGGCAGGGGAACATCGGAGGAGAAGCCGCGACAGGCAAGATGGAGCTGCAGAAGTGAGTCTACCATCCCTTTTCATCCCAGACAGGCTACAAACCTTTTGGGTGCTGCCATCCACACCCAGGCTGAAACTTGTGTTTTCAATAAACCCATTTAGAACTATGCAGTTCTAGTCAGTGGGTTAATTTAGCACCCCACACCCTTAATCACAGTATTGTACACCCTAATCCAGCATGTCACAGCCATCATCAGGCTACCTCCCAGCTGTGAGGGGACACCAGGTACAAGCCACTGCACTCACCGCCATAGGAATGTGACTGCTGGGCTTGTGGGGTATGCTCTGGTCTGTGGAAGCAGCCTCCCTCCTAGCTGCAGAGTCGGTATCAGGTGCAGGCTCTGATCCCCAAGGACTTCTCTCCTGCCTCTGCCCTAAGCAGGGAGCAGGGCAGCTCCAGAGAAGTCCAGACTGCCCTGTCAAGGTGTGTACATGTATGAGCAGGGCTCTGGGGAGTTCATGTCAGCAGTAACCTCTTGGCATTCTTCCTGTGAACCCGGTTTCCCTGCCAATTCTTGTTTCATTTTAAGGGAAAATGGTTTGCCCAGGCCTGGGAGCTCCACCCACAATTTCCCTGTTGTCTGCAAGGGCGTGGCCATGGGACACCTTGATTAGGTTTGCACCACGTGCCTAGGCTGCCGCCTTGTGTTGTCCCTTTTGCTGCTCCAGTGAGCACAAGGATCCTGCCCATTTTACAGGTGCAACTGCATCGGTTGGCTTTTTGTTCCCAGACTCAAAATACCTGAGATAGGTTACCTATGTAAAGTGAAGAGGTTTCTTTAGCACACAAGTTTGGAGGCTGAAAAGAATCTAAGCATTATAGCATAGGCGCTAGCAAAGGCCATCCCTTTATCCCTTGTCTGCTTCGCCCTACAGTGGTGGCAGCATGCAGGTAATTATGTTCTCTTTGAGACAGGTGTCACTATTTAGTTCAGACTGGCCTAGATAGAGCTCGCTTTGTAGCTCAGGCTGGTCTTGAACTTGCAATGATCCCCCTGCCTCAGCCTCCCAAATGCTGGGATTTACAGATGTGTGCCACTGGGCCTGGCTTTATAATTACATCTTGAACCAGGAGCAGAGAGGCCAGATAGGCCAGGTGTGCCCCATTATCATAGCCCTCTGTGAGAACTGCCCATAGCCCAGTGACTTCAGGACCTCTCAATAGACTCTACCTCAGAGAGGTTCTGCTACCTATCAGTACCCCACCCTGGAGACCAAGCATCCAATCACACACACTTTTAGAGATGGGCACACACCATAGCCAATCATAGCAGAGATCCTTAGGACTGAGTGGACATGCTAGGAACACATAGCTTGGGCCAGCATCACGAGACTCTGCCTCTCAGGCCCCTAACTTTTAGCATTCAAGCTTGACTTTTATGTCTATGTCCAGAGGTGCTGGATCTGGCAAATACCTGAGGCCTGGCTACATGAGAATGATGCTGCAGTCCTGAGAGACTGGCCATGTTCAAGGAAAGAGCTGGGTGCTAGGCCTGGTGATCCTATAAGGGTCTAGAGGCTTCCCTCTTTGGGTGCCTGACACTCACCAGATGGTATGGTACATGAGGACAGCTCCTGAGAATGCTGTCCCATGTAAGAAGGCCTAGCTAGTGGAGGAAGATGGCCTCGAACAGTGGATTAGGAATGAGGGCTCGGGATTGGGAAGCTGCCATCAAGGTGCCACTTCAGAGCTGGTAACATGGGAGTCCAGGAGACAAATGAAGGCTAGGGCTGAATCTGGGCCCCAGCTGGCCGTGTAGTCTTGGATAAGTCATTTGCTCCAGCCCAGCCTGTGTGCTAGAAAGATACGAGGATGCTAGGATGGTACCTGTAGTGACTCAGTGTGCTGTATGTCCACTGGGTCACTTGGGGACAGCAGCTGTGTTGGCTTCTGCTCTCGCTACCATGGTAGGGGCCCAGGTGTCTGGAGCCTATTGGAAGATTTTTAGGAGTTAAAAATAAAGTAGGGCCTTGTGTGTGTGTGTGTGTGTGTGTGTGTGTCAAGGCTGAGCCTATGTCTGGGGAGCAGTCATACAGCGTGGTAGAGAAGCAAGGGTGAGTGTTGTGTGCACTAGAAAGAGCATAGCAGTGACAGGCAGAAGATCGGCTACAGGGAGCTAGGTCTGTCTGCATCCAGGGGGAGTCATGTTGGGATGCCAAGCCGTGGGATGGGAGAGCCCCAGTTCAGTTGGTGTTAGACTCACTGTTCCCACTGCTGCAACGGAGCCTGAGTTGCCCAGAGCGAGGTCCCACAGGGATGTGGAGGAGCCTGAGAGCCGAGGTCAGTTTCTGGACGTGGCTGGCAAAGGAACTGCCTTGGCCCATGTGATCGTTGAATGGGGTGACCCCACCTAGCTGGGTACAGGTTTCTCCCTGGGCCTTTCCTAGCCCCTCTGGCTGGCTGACATACAAAGCCTTGGGGCCTGGCCCTGGGGCCACTCCCCAGCAAGCTCCATAGAATAGCAAACTATCCCTGTCCTATTGGGACATTGGGGCCCTGGGAGGTTCCTGTATGGCTCCTTAAACACCATTTTGTCCCTCAGACCCTGATTTTGCTCTCTTTATTTGTCTCCTTGGCCAAGTGGAGGGTGGGTGCTCATATGGCTCACCTTCACCTCTCTGTGAGCCAGTGCACAGCTTGCCAAGACAGGCCCCCTCTCAGGCCAGCCCTTAGGATCAGGCCTGTGCCTTCCACATGCCTCAGAGCTCACTCTCTGGCCATGATAGAGATGTGGGCCCAGGCCTGGGAGTCTTGCCAGGGTGGGGATGAGACAGAGGCTTAGAAATTTAGGGCCCACTTCAGGCAAGCAGGCTGGGCCTGGTGGGGAGCCTCCTCCCTGGGGGTCCTACAGCAGTGGCTTGGATGGTGAGTTCTAGGGTACAGCAGTGTGGGCTGCAGGTAGGGCAGTGTGGTGAACACAGCTGGGAGAGGTGGCTGGGGCCTCTTGTGTGTGGCAGGGACCATCTGGCCGAAAGGTGCAGCAAGGAACATGTCCTTGGTTGGTGGTGCTGTAGGCACCAGTGCTTGTGAGTGAGGGGATGAGGTCTTAAGTGCAGATGTGGTTGGCGACAGCTTCTAGTGGTCATCACCTGTTGGCTGTCAAGGGGTGACTGAGACCTGGGTCCTAGGCCTTCACCTGTGATCCACACCCAGCCGCAGACTCACGGGACTGGTTGACAGGCCTGAGGTGGAGACGGTATCAGGCAGGGGTCTTTACACTGAGTCCACAGCTTGTCTTACCCATTGCCTGCTTGGGAGCTTCCTGCGGCAAGAGCTAGGAGGGTTGTCCTAGAGAGCTTGTCTCCGAAGCCCAAAGCAGGCCTGGTCCTAGGCTGGCAGGACTTGCTGGGGGCCTGTGAAGGCTGCACCTGGATTTTCCTTATTGTGCTTGTCAAGCGCAGCTTATGTTCTGCCAGAGGCTGGGACTTCCTGAAGCTTTTCCTGCCCATGAGGGGACTGCTTGCCTGGCAGCACTGCTGACCAGGCCTCCTCTAGACCCCCTCCTACCTTTTCTTCTGAGGCAGAGCCACCCTGGAGGAACATGCTTGGAGCTCCTGCAGCCCACTCCCTGCTATTCCTGGAGGCACTACTGTAAACGGACATAATTACTCCTGAAGTTCCCAATAATTATAGCAATCCAAGTGACACTGCTTTTGTGTTGGAGGAGGGCCTTGGCCAAGCCTTTCTGAGCTGTCAGCTTCCCCTGGGCTCAGGCACTCTCCCTGTTCAAAGAACCCAGGCTGCAGGGCAGACCAAGCTGGGAGGCAGTGCCAGGACTATATGGCTCCCGGCTGAGTAGGACAGGGATGGGCCTCTAGCTGTGTTCCCAGGCAGAGTGTGTAGACCAAGGTCCACACTCAGGTGGACCCTAGTGTCATATGAGCAGCTACTGTGGCAGCCCTTAGCCAGCTGAGCTAAGGTTTGCTGTAGGAAGCCCCAGGCTCACTTGAGTACCTGGTGTCCCATGTGTGGTTCCAGAGCTCACCTCTTGTCACTGAGAGCTGGAGGGGAGTATGTCTTTTCTCTTTGCCAGCCTCAGACCTGCCCATGTAATTAGCATGCAGGGCAGTGCAGCCACAGGAGACTAGAGTAATGGGGGCTTAGGCAGGCAGAATTCCCTTTCTGATATCAAAGCCCAGGGGAAGGCTGTCCAGCACTGTGTGCAGCGCAGGGACCCAGGCTATCGATCTCTGGTAGGATGGGCCTCCTGGTCCATGGGTAGCTAAGCTTCAGCCATCACATCCAGACCTAGATGGAGGACAGAGAGGAATGATGGGAAGAGGCCCTATTTGTTGTAAGGAAGGATTCTGGAAGCTGCAGCATGTTGTTCCTCCCGTGTCACTGACCAGAATTAGTCACATGCCAAGCTGCTAAGGAATCAGGAAATGCAGTTCTCCTTCTGGGAAGCCATATGCTAAGCTCAAATTTGGGAAGTTTTATCACTTGTGGGAGAAAGACTAGAATAAATTTTGGGAAACACTAGTAGTCTGCAATTCCACTACCAAGATGATGTGGGTTCCTGCTTTGGGGGCTCCTCCTTTGCTGTGTGGAAAGGGCATTTAGAATGACCAGTCCCCCTCTGGCTGGCCATGCCTTAGCCTCTGAGCTCAGGAGGAGCCCCTTCCATGCAGTAGCTAGAGCTCATCAGACTGGGAAGTTTCAGAGTGACCTGCCAAGAGCCTGGGCACAACACCCCCGCATAAATGAGCTACATGGAGACAAACCTGTGCCTGCAGCCATATCCATTCCCAGTCCACCCAAGGCAGAGGCACAGCCAGCAATGAGCTGGAGCCAATTCAGACCAAGGGCAAAAGCTCCCAGGAACTAGATGTTGTGTGGTATAGGCCTGAGGGCGGCGGCCACACTGTGATTCATCTTGTGTGGGTCTGCAGGCTCGTCCTCCATGGGTGGCTCTCTGTACCACAGAGGCCAGGCTCCAGAGAAGGACAGTTCAGGGCAAAGCTCTAGCTTGTTCAGCATCAGCTGAGCCACGTGTGAGAAGGCACCTACCTGGTCTAAGACTGGATGCTGTGGGTTTATGTCCCTATCCCTAGGGGTAGCAAATAAGGTCTTGCGCCAAGGGCAGGGCTAGAGAACTCCTTTAGGGTTCTGACAGCTTTAGGATGAGGATCGGCTCTGTCCTCTTCCCCAGAACCACACATGCAGGAGTTCTGGAGGTAATGGGTGGCCGGGCCAGTGCCGGGCCTCCTGGTGCAGGGGAGCACACGGTGCGCACTGTGCTTCTCCACCTGTGGTTTTGTGGAAACTTCACTAGGGTCACCCTGGAGGCAGTTTGGAAACTGAATTGAAAATGAGTAACATAGAGAAATGACCCTTCCTTGAGAGCCTGAGAGAAGTGATTCTGGGAGAACCTCTACCATTGGGTAGGTGCCGTCGGATGGCGCCCTGGTGGCAGGGGAGCAGGCATGCCACAGGCAGGGCTGGCTGTCCACTCTTGGTGAGCTGCAGATTAAATGCTTCTGTTTTAATATTCATGTCTTTGATCCATTTGATTTTATATTGGTATATTTTTATATGGATCTAGATTCAGTCTTCTGCATGTGTATAACCAGTTTTGTGGATCTTCTATGTAAAGGATTATGTCACCTCCAATTAATGATAATTTGACTTCTTCCTGTTCCTATACATATTCCTTTTATTTCTTTCTATTGCCTGTTTGCTCTGGCTGATGTTTCAGTGACTTTATTGAATAGGAGGGATACTCGTGGACATCCCTGCTTTGATTTCAAAGGGAAAGTGATAACGCCTTGACCATTCAGCTTGCAGGTCCCTCTGCATGGGCTCATCTGGTGCTTTCCAGATCAGGTTGAGTATGTGTTATTTTG
This sequence comes from Ctenomys sociabilis, assembly GCA_004027165.1. Taxonomy (NCBI): domain Eukaryota; kingdom Metazoa; phylum Chordata; class Mammalia; order Rodentia; family Ctenomyidae; genus Ctenomys; species Ctenomys sociabilis. The sequence continues at coordinate 76,534 of PVKA01006247.1, read as the reverse complement.
GGGTCAGGAATCTAACAAACCCCAGAGATGCTGACCCCACCCGAGGTGCAACCAGGAGCCGCCCAGCAGCCTGTACACCTACAGAGCTATTTGGCTGAAGTCTGTGAGGTTTCCATGCAGGTTCCCATTTTGTTCTTTATCATTGGTGCTGCCTTTTAAGATCTCAGCTTCCCTGTAATCCATTTCTCCTCCGGCCCTCCCTCTTCCGTGGCAGCATCTTTCAGTTGTTCTGGCCCATGGCATTTGCTGCTGTACTGTTTGTCAAGTCATCAGAGTAGGCGTCATGTAGACCTTTAAGCCTTCTGTCCCTCTGCTCCTACCCTGGGTGGCCACAGGCACCCCGGCTGCTTCGTTATTCCATTCACAGGGCACATTGAGCCCCCGCATAGCCTCACATGTAAACAAAGGGAAGGGCAGGAAGAAAGAGAAGGAAAAGCCACAGATGCGTTGGAAGAGGTGTGGTGCGGGAGTTGTTGTTTATTGCGGAATTTTTCAGTCTTTAAGGTGCTAATTTGAATCTTGAGTCCAAGATAGGGATGTGTGCTAAATTTTATCACCAGTTGTAAGATGCACTGATCTTCACATTCCAAGAAGAAAACAGAAAATGGTAAGTAAATCATTGCATGCCGTCGGTTCCGAGATGGTTTCACAGATGCAAACTTCCGTGTGAGAAAACACTCCCAAAAGTCAGTGAAGTGCACCAAGAGTCGTTCGCTTTCTTTGTCTTCTCTGCTGTGAAGCTCACTGCCCTATTTGTTGGGCCTCTGGTGGAGGCCTTTGGCACCCAGCATGCTGTGGACTCCCCAGCTGGAGCCCCAAGGGGCCCATGCTTCCATCTTTTTTTGAATCTCTGCATAACCTGAAGTACCCTCGTGGCTGGTGACTCCCAAGTCTGCAGAGGCAGCCATCACTCATAATTGGGAATTTTCCTTCTAGAGTCTTCTCATACTTTGCAGAAATATTTTTGCACTTTAAAAATAGAAGCAGAGTCATATTGCATATATGGAACAGCTTATATTCTTGCTTGATACATATCTTGGCATCTTTCCGTGGCTGCCTATAGAGACAAGGGAGAGAGGTCTGCCTTTCTTGATAGAAACACAGTGCTTCAGCATATAAACGAGTGAGTCATAATCTGCTCAATTATTTAGGCTCATAAGGTTATTCCAATTTAGTTTGGATTTGTTTAAAAGAAGCTAGGTTACAGTAAAGGGGTCTCCGCATATTTTTATGAAATTAATCCCTAGAAGTAGAATTTCTGGATCAAAGACTCTAAGCATATTGGCAGATCTTGCCACATTGCCCTTCAAAAGTTTGAACAGTTTTACTCCTTGTCGTGCCTGTCTGCTCCGGGGAGGTGACATCCAGCTCATCTTCATTTGTTGTTGTTGGCAAGATCGTGTGTCTGTCTGTGTGCCTACTGCCTTTTGCATTTCTTCCGTGAGTGAATCTTTTCATAGTGTCGGTCCATCTCTATTGAGTTGTTGGCCTTTTCTTACTGATTGGAGCCCTCTTTGTAGGAAGGGAACTGTCTCATTGTTAAGGAGTCTGAAGTTTCCTCGCGGCTGGCATCATCTTCACATGAAGGCCAAGTAGCTCTTTTGCTTTTAGAACCTGCAGTGCTAGGAAGGGTACTCCAGACATTATTTTTACGTGTCTTGGACACAAATAGGTGCCACATTTGGCAGCTGAAGCTGAGCGGGGCAGAGACACCTGCCAGGGGACCGAAAGATGCTGTGAATCAGGAAGAGCCGCCACGGCTACCATTTTTCTGGTGGCTAGTGAGAGCTCAGCAGTGTCTGTCTCCTCCTAGGTCGATGTCTGGCTTTTCCACTCCTAGCTTGAGCATTCCCAGTGCACGTGGCTGTCTGGCCTCACACGATAGGATAGGTCCCTGGCAGCTGGGCGTGGTGGCGCATGCCTGTAATCCCAGCACTCGGGAGGCTGAGGCAGGAGGATTGTTGTGAGTTCGAGACCAGCCTGAGCTACAAAGTGAGCTTAAGGCCAGCCTAAACTGTATAGTGAGACCCTACCTCAAAAAGACAAAAAAAAAAAAAAAAAAAGATAAGTCCCTGGCTCAATCAGGAGGAAACCCCCCCACCCCCAAACCATTGCATGCCCCGTCCTGCCAAACTGGCCCCTGCTTGGAGTTACTGTACCTGAGCCATTTGTTCCCCTCTGTCCTGGTCCAGGAACAGTCTGGCTCCATTACAGGCTGATCATCAGCCTCCAGCATCTTCCTGCAGCTACCCCTCTGCAGCCAATGGGCTGGGTAGGGAGTGGTCCCTGCTATGGCAAGGCATTGGCCTCTCTCAGCCTTCAGGGACCAGGGATGAGGGTTGGGGGTGGGATGTAGGGGGGCTGCAGCCACTGCGGAAATGCTCTTCCTCCTAGGCGCTCCAAATAATTGAATTAAGTTTTCCTCTTGAAAACTCATGATAAAAGTATACTAGTTCCTTATTGCTGCCTCACAAATGACAGACTGAGAAGTATTGGCAGCCTCATTTCTTAATTCACAGTTGGGTCAGCTAGAAGTCCCCACGTGTCTGGGCTTTCCAGGGGTCACACAGGCCGAAGCCAGCAGACCAGCTGGGGAGGGCGCCCTTGTGGGCAGAATTCAGTTCCTGAGGTTGTAGGACTAAGAGCCCTGTCCTCTCTAGCTGTGGGCTCCTGCATGTGCCAGGGGCCTGTCCTGTGGCCTGCTCACCTTCAGACCAGCCGGGGCAGAGCAGCCCCCTGGAGCTTGGAGTGTCTGACTTCCTCCTCAGAGGAGACACTTGCCTTCTCAGTGCTCCTACTTGATAAAGGCAAGGTCCTTGCCTCATCTCCATGCTTTGCGGTCAGCAGTGTTGAGAGAACCTTGCCACAGGGCAGAGTTTGTCGCACACAGTCCAGCCATCATGCATGGTGAGTGTGTCAGGACAGAATCTCGGGGACCTCAGGGCTCTGCCTGCACGATGAGCACCCCAGAATGCCTTCCTGGTGTAGTTGGTCACTGTGCTGTGCATTTGCAGCGAGTGACCCCTGCCTGCTGCCCTCATCTCAGGGGAGGCTCCCCCTGAAGTCCTTCCACCCTTCGTAGACACCCTCCTGACCCTGGACTTTGTCCATGCTGTCTGTCCGGAATGTCCTCAGTCCATAGCTGCAGCTTTGGGGTCTGGCTGAGGTCCAGTCCAGGGAGCCCTGTTCGCTGCACCCTCCCTTCTCCTGCGGGCCGCAGTGCCTCCTCCCTGCCCCCAGAGCCCTTGGCTGTCCTCTGTCACACGAACCACACTGCCTTGTCATTTGTGCTGGCTGCTCTCATCCCTGCCCAACCATGAAGGCCCCGATGACAGGGGACACTTGTTATTGTGGGGGCCTCAGGTCCCTTGGACAGAGCTGGGTGGAACACATGCTGGACAGTGAAGGAAGGTGCTTTCAGGACTTGGCTTTGTGAGAAGCATGCGCACAGGAGGAGCCCTGCAGGCAGAAACTGCCTTGGAGTGCAATGCCAGGTGGGGAGAGGGTCGTGGGTTTGTGGCCCGAGCAGAAGGCCTGGCCATTTGGGAACAGGCTTCTTGGGACATGGTGCTTGGGATGAGTTAGCCTGACATATGGGGAGCCACCCCAGGGAGGGTGAGGGGCATTCGGCAGAAGCTGGCCTGGCTGTGCTGTTGGGGTGGGGGTCACTACTCCAGATCCTGAGTGACCGAAATGCCAGCCTTGGTGTCACCTGTGGGTGGAGGTGGTTGCAGCGTGAAGGGAAAGATTCCCAGGCCGGTGAGACGATGGTAGGCAGGAGCAGATGGGACAGAGTCCAGAGACTGACACGGTGGCATTGAAGGGCACTGGGGAGAGACATGTCCGCCGAGGGCCATGGCTGAGTGACACTATCGCCATGACTTACATACCCAGCCTGTGGGGGTGGACAGTGCTCTGGAGTCCTCTGTGGCTGCCAGGAACCCATGGACGGTGGGAGTGGGAATGTCATTCACCACCAGTGCCTAGTTGCTGACCTGGACCTGATTCAGGACCTGCATGTCAGTGCAGGGCTGGGAAAGGGCCCTTCCCGGGGCCAGACCCAGGAGTGCAAAGGCAGGTAAGCGAGAGTGGGTTACCAAAGGCCGGTGAGGTAGCTCAGTGGACCGAGTGCCTGTTTAGGCAAGTGCAGGGACCAAGGTTCAATCCCTTGAACCACATCCCGTGCTGCCCTTTGCCCTGGGTGTGGTGGTGCACGCCTGTAATCCCAGCACCAGGGAGGCTGAAAATGGTGAAAATAGTGAGACCCTGTACTAAATACATTAAAAAAAAAAAAGTAAATAAAAAATACAAGGAAGTATTCACAAAGGGCATAGTTTTATAGAATAAAAATTGCAGTACTCTGAGAGAGGAGACTGAAGAGGATCTGAGAAAATGGGAAAATATTCCATGCTCCTGGATAGGAAAACCAAATATATTTTTTAAAAAAAGAGAAAGAAAGAAAGAATGAACGAACGAACAGGTGCCAGCAACAGAATGAGAAAGACAAGTGCTGCCCTCATGCTGGGCTGTGGGTGTGGCCCTCAAGGCTGCTGCCGGCTCCTGACTCCAGCAGCACGGCCAGGACCACAAAGTTCCTGTCCCTCTAAGCTGTGCAGCCTGCTAGGAGGAGAAGGGACCCAGGTCTCCGTGGCTCTTGGCTATGTGACTGGACACTCCACACTTCCAGGCTCTCTGGTTTGGCAGCTCCCTGCCCAGTGGCTCTCTGACACGAAGGACAGATGGCTGAAAGGGGGCGCCTCTCCGATGAAGTCAGGAGGGTCACCCTGGCAGCAGGGCAGATGCGCCGTCTGCAGCGTCTGATGCTCTTGCCTCTGTGTCCAGGCCACTCTAGGGTGACCTTGGAGCTTTCTAAGAGGTGGCCCAGTAATTATGGGGATGGGCAGGATGGTGTCATACTTCTGTCTACTGTGTCTGTTCCTCTTTTTAACTCATTCATCCTCACAACAGCTCTGTTGTGGGGCTGTTCTTATCCCCAGGGATGGAGCAGGAAGCGAATGACTGGGTCATACACACGCCCCCAGGCGGCGTGGAGTGTCCGGCCAAGAAGCCAGGAGCCACCATGCATTGTCAGGGATATGGGTCTGGCTCCACCCCTATGTCCTGGTCTTGGAGTGAGGATGGTCCCTTAACTTTTTAAGGTCTCAGTGTTCTTACATGGCAGTGGGGGGACCAAGGTTCTTGCTGCAAAGGCTGGCATGAGATGGCTCAGCCTGGTGGCAGTGGGCACAGCTGTGGGAACAGGTTGTCTACCCAGGAATTCCGCTGTGCCACACATGGGCTTTGATCTTTGAGCACATAACTGCCCCAGGCCTCTGTTTCCTCACCCGCTGAGCAGAGAAGATGATAGTCATCTGCCCCATGACCTCGCAGTAGGGTTCTGTGAGCAGTGCCCTCAGCCTCTGGCATCACGCCCACAGGGAATGTGCTGTCTGTGCCATCTTCTTGTGGTTGACATGGAGCCCACCCGCACTGTGTGACCTGTCCCACACATGTCATTTCAGTAAGCCTCTCTTCTGTTCATCTATTATGGTAGAAGCCAAAACAATGCTTCAACAGTAACAGGTATTTATTTCACTCCCCAAATCCGAGGCGTGGCTGATCAGCCAGCAGTCCTTCGTTGCAGCTCCACACGGAGTATCCAGGCTGCTCCTGTGGTGGCTTGGGAACCTGAGGACCTGGAGTGGGGGGCACACATCCCAAGAAGGAGCACCTCTGCTGGCCTTGCCTCCAGGTCCATGTTTTGCTGCTCTGAGGTGCTGGGGCCAGTGCCGCCTCCCTAGGACAGAGTCTACTTCATAATGGAAGGAGATGGGGAAGGAACTGGCTTACATCAGAGCATTGAGACTCAGGAGAGCTGGAAGTTCTAATCCAAGTGGAGAGCGCTGTGGATGAGAACTGCTGGAGCAAGTTGGGGTCCAGTGCGAGAGGTAGCCCTGGCCCGGCGTGGAAGCACCAGCTGACAGTGAACGCTCCCTCACCCACCTGTTTCCATTCAGCTGATTGCAGGGGGCCCGGTGGCCTTGGGGAGGGCAGTGGGCTTTCCTCAGCTTGCAGCTCCAGATGCTTCTCCAGACATACCCAGAATAACAGGCAGTGGACTGGGCACCTCGTGGTCCAGTCAAGCTGAGGCACTTAGCACCACACCACTGAGGCTGCTGCCATTGGGCAGCAGGCTGCAGGCCAGGCCCAAGGTGTGCAGCAGGCAGATGCAGCCCCCACCCTCTGCGAGCCTCTGTGTCCCGCCCATCTGGACATCTAAGCAGCAGAGCTTTATGATGGGCACCGGGTGGCAGTGGTGAGGGCACTGAGCCAGCACCCAGAGGTGGGATCTCCATTGAGAACCCAAGTAAAGCTCCTTTGGTGCAGTTTTGGGGGCTGATGAAGGCATAGCCCTGGTGTCCTCTGCGGGGACGGGGAATCATGGCTTCTAGGGGCTGACCTACAGCTGCAGCAGATTTTCATGTTACTGGTTTCCAAAGCCAGACAAATACCTACTCCCACATCCCCCAGGGCTTGCCAGCTTCAGGGCCTACAAGTTTTAATGTCTTAATGTAACAGAACATGTTATTTCAATTCTATCTCATGCACAACTGTTAATGGGCCTAAAGATGCAGTGATGTCAGTGCCATTTAATTGTTTCTTGTGGTTTTTTGGTTATGTGTTGGGTTTTATCCCCCCTATATACTAGGGATTGAACCCAGGGCTTTTGCATTGAGCTATATTCCCAGCCCTTTTAAATGTTTTTATTTAGAGGCAATGTTCCAGAAAGTTGCCCGGAGTGGGCTTGAACATGCAGTCCTCCTGTCTCAGCCTTCAGACTGCTAGGATTATAGGGTATACTGCTGTGCCCACTCCCCTCTTTTTGAAACAGCACAGATTCCACCAACCCTGAGTGTGTGCTCAGCCCTCTGTCTTGGGCACCCTTGGCCACAGGGAAAGATAAGTCACCCAGGGCAGTGACAGGTGGAGGCCCTGACAGTGCGGCCTCCTGGGAGAGGCATGGAGGAGGGTCGGTCACCTTTAGGGAGGGCATGTAATTTGCTGTGACTGATGCCCAGCCCCCTTCCAGCCAGGTGGATTGGACATCATCCTAGAGTGGGGTGCACAAGGGTTACTGCCCACCAGCCTGTGCCCAGCCTTCCCATGTTGCTGTAAGCATGAAGACCAAATTTGTCTTGCATCTCCTTCATTTTCTTGGCTGAGGCCTGTAGGTACTGTCCACCCTCCATGCCCGTAACTGGGCTTTTGGATGTTGCTGGGTGACCACCATCTTGCTGTTGCCAAGAAAGCCATTTGGGTTGCTTTCAGAGTTGCTGTCTTCCCGTGTCTAGAATTCAAGACAAGGAGATTCTGGGCAACCAGCCAGGCCTGTGCGAAGTCCTATGCTAGTCTTCTGGGCTGATCCAAACCAATAGCACCACATGGTGGCCAGATGGGGGACTGCAGGCCACCACCCCTGTTAGCTGCTTCTCCTTTTCCTTCCTTCCCAGGTTCATGGCTCCTATTCCCTCTGTCAGTTTACCCTCAACCCCTACACTTGTCAGAGTGGTGGTCCTTATAGAACTCAAACATGGCAAAATGAACAGAGTACCAAAGAGGAGCCACAGAGCACATGCAGTGCAGGGAAGGGGGTGATAGTTGGCTGGTCCCATGTGAGTGCAGTAGGCCAGCTTGCCCTGCAGAGCCTGGGGCAAGGTGGGGCCCAAGGTGCTTGAAGGTGGATCATTGGAGGAGGGGGAGGAGGAGAAGGAAGTCCAGAAGAAGCCCCAGAGGTGTGGGACACGGGAGCCCAGCTGCCTGGAGCCAGGTGTGGCTGGGGGCACCATGGCATGCTGGCAGAGCCTCAGAAGAAATGGACTGTTTCAACTCTCAAGCCAGAAGAAGTCCAAGACGAAGATGCCAGCAGGCCTGGTTTTCTCCAAGGCCCCTCTGGCTGCAGGTAGCTCTTTTCTTTCTGTTCTTCAAGGCTCTTCCTGCTGTGTACCTGTGTCCTACGCTCCTTTGACAAGGACACCAACCATATTGGACCAAGACTCACCCTAATAACCCTGTGTACCTGAGTTACCTCAGTGAAGAACCTCTGTCTGAGGGCAGTGCCATTCTGAGGCTCAGGGGCCGGGGACACAGTTCAGCCCATGCTGGTCAGGTTAGAGAGGCCCAGGCTTCATGGTCCTGGAGCTGAGGCAACCTCCAGAGAGAGAGCTCTAGGAAGGGGAGCTGGGAATCTGTAGCCTGGGGTGGTTAGATAGTGGAGCGGTGGACAGGATGCCAGGGATACTGAGCCTGTGTGGAGAGGAGCTGGTTGTGGGTAAAGGTCCCGGGGAGCTTCCTGGCCAACCAACTCCAGGAGCACTGAGTGGCAGCTGGGAAGAAGCCCTATTCTAGGACCACTGTGGCAGTTCTGGCCATGCCCAGTGGGATAGGCCAAGAGGCCAGGACACCGGACAGGCCGGGTGTCCAGTGTCCTCAAGGTGGTGTGTAGCCTGCCTGTGCCCCTGCACCAGCCTGAGCCTAAGGATGCATGGTGCTGGGCCTGCCCCGCTCTTGCTTTCCAAGGACTGGGTGAGAAGCTGGACCCTGTTGGCTGCCTGCTTTCCTGTGCCTGCAGCATGGTGGGGCCTTCATGGGCCTGTGAATAAGGCTGCTTCCTGCTGTAGAGAGGGGGTGCTGGGAAAGGGCCCCACAAAGAGCCAAGCCAGCCTGAGGCGCACACGATGGGTGCCCCGGGCCAGTGCCAGCAGCTTTAGGGTGTGGTTCCCCACTCCAGGCCTTTTCTAGTCACTCATTTTCTTGAATACAGCCCGGATGTGAGCCGTGAGGCACCTGTCTCTGGGAACCAGCATCTGCCTGATGTCTGGGGCCCGGGTTCCCTCTTGAGGCAGGGGGTTTGCATAGGTGAAATTTTCACCTTCACCAGTCCTGTTGCCTCCTCCCAGGCCTCTGCTGGGTGCAATTCGAAGGGACATACTGACCCACAGCTCCTGCCTGGACGGCTGTGACTCTGTGCTCGGATCCCCTGGGGGAGGAAACCCTGCTCTGCAGGCTGCGAATCCCAGCACCCGGCGCTGCCCCCGTGTGCAGGCTTCAGCCTGGACCTGCATTCTTTACCTCTCCCCCCTCACCTGGCAGTGCCTGGGAGCCCAGAGCCGCCTTCTCTGTGCAGCCTGGAGTCCTGCCTGCTCCCCAGTGGCAGGCTTTCCTCTGTGGCACATCAGGCTCCACAGCACTCCCATCCTCCTGGCTCATCACCGCCCCCTTCTACTTGAGAGGAGCCCAAGACCCAAAGGCTGCATGGCCGCCTGGGGCAAGGGGAGCCTCGGGAACATGCCTCCAGGTCTGTGGGCTTTGCTGTGGTGTCTTCTGCCTTGTCTGCCTTTCCCCACTCCTGCCCATCTTCATGACTCAGCCCCTGGCCCAAGGTGACCCCAGATGGGGGCTGCCCATCCTGCAGACCTCGCGAAAGCCTGACCCATGTTTCTGAAGATGGGACCACCCAGGGCTGGGGCCAGGATGGGTAGGACCATTTGTTTCTAGCAGCAAAGTTCTTTGGTCCTTTTGAGATATGATGTGACAAGAGCCATGGAAATGTCAGAATCCTGGCTTCTGGGAATGTGGCATCAGAAAATAAGTCTCTGTGAATGCAGAACTGTGGTGGGAAAAGCTTGGTGCCAAGGGAACTATCTGTTGTTAGAGGACATGTCGCCTGCCGGTTGCACTGGGGGAGAGAATTTCAGGAAGGTAGAGGATGAGAATGAAGACAGGTGAAATGAATAAGGAACCAGGGAAAGACCAGGCTCTCCGCCCCAGGAGATTGGATGAGCACCTGCTCCATGCCACCCTCCTGCAGCGCATGCGCAGTGCAGGCCCAGAAAGGGAGACCTGACCCTTTCGGTTTCAGCTCCCGACCATTTACTTCTGGGTAAAAGTATGGCTACTTTCAAGCTGAATCTCCAAGCCCTGCTCCCATCCTCTTGTCTACTGCTTGTCATCAGTCCTTCTGTTTTCTTGCCCATTCTGTGGCGGCTGCCACCATCACGAGAGCGAGGCCACTTGCAGCGTGGACAGGGCAGTGATGAGACGCGGGTGCCAGTGCTTGTGCTGGCTGCCAGTCCCTCATGTGGAGCCTTGAGCAAGGTTCTCCCCTCCAGGGCACCCAGCTTCATGTTCTCTGGCCTAGGGTGGCAGAGCAGGGATCGAACACAGCTGCTGGAAGAACACAGCCCACCATCGAACCATCTGAAAAAGCCTCTTTCTAGCTCCCACCCAGAAATAAAGACAGATAAATCAGCCACAGTAGTCTTTTCTAGGAACCAGAAATAGCCTCCTGGGCTCCCAGCACTGATTTAACAAGCCTGTGCCATCTCTGTATGGGGGCAAGAGCAGCTGGCGAGACTGCCCTGCATGGGGGCGGCCCATGGGAGTGGAAGGAGCCTTCTGTCACGTTCCCTCCATTGGCAGGCTGGGTGTCTGCTGGCACCGCGGTGGTGGGGTTGCCCCTGGGCCGCCTCTGGCCAGTGATGACAGCCACAGCTCTGGCCCTGGCCCTGCATGGTGAGGTTTGTTTCAGTCTCCCCTTTAGCTAGGTGACCTCCACATCCACTGCTCGTCCCAAAGGCAGGGTCTAGGTCATGCATCCTAAAGGCTGTGTGCTGGGCCCTCTTCCTTGGAAGGTGCTTCCCCAGATGCATGGCCTCTTGGCTTGCTCTCTGTGTCTCTGCTCAGAGAAAGGCCCTTCCGCATCCTGTCATTCATGTTGTGTGTCCCACCCGCGCCGACACCCACAGTCCTCCAGCGTGTGTCGTTTCCTTGTCAGCTTGTCCTGTGTCCCCTTCTGCATCTGGTTTGTCATTGTCTGGGTGCCCTTGACTGGAACATGAACTCTACATAGCGGCTTGGCTGTTTTATTTATTGCTGTCTGCTGTGTCCCTGGCTCTCAGAATCTAGTAGATGCTCAACTTGGGTTTTTTCTTTTCTTTTCCTTTTTTTTGGTGGTGAGTGGCTATTAGAACCAAGACACCCATCATAGCATCTGATTTACTCTGATGACCAGGCCAAATGGGATGATTTGGGCCACAGGTGCTATTGGTTGTACCCAGAGGCAGAGCAGGCTCAAGTTCAGGCCCCAGCCTGCAGTGGTCTGTGGCCCAGGTGGGGACAGATCTTCTCCAGGCTGCCTCCATCTAAGGCTGGAACCTGAGCTTAATCAGGAGCTGGATCAGCTCCAGCCCCTTCCCAAGAGCAGCCCTGGTGCCTGCAGCTCAGGGGGTGAGCCGCAGCTCTGGGCTAGATACGTGACTGTGTGCACACGGGTCTTTCTCTTGGCGTTGCATTGAGCTTGTAGATCATCTTGGGAAAGGGTATCAGTTTTAACACTGTTAAACCTCCTGTTGATAGTATGTGTGTCCACTTATGAAAGTTTTCTTTACTTTCTTTCAACAGTATTTTGTAATTTGTAATGTCCGTCCTAATGTTCATTTGTTAATTTTTTTTCTTAAGAATTTTATCTTTTGATGCCTCTGGAACGGAATGATTTACTTAATGTTACATTTGGGTTGTTCATTTCTGCAGTTCAGAAATTCAGCAGCTTTTCTTACAGTGGTCTCTATTCCTGCAGCCTTGCTGAACCCATGTACTGTTAATTCTCTCGAGTTGAGTGTGGTGGTGTGTGTACGTGGGTCCCTTGGGATTTTCTGCATGCCACATCCACTGTTTGCAGATAGATGCCAGTGGACCCTTTGCAATCTGGACACTTTCTCTTCATTTTTCCTGCTTGATGGCCCTGGCCAGATCCTCCAGCATAGTGTTGAGTAGAAGCGACAAGAACAAGCGTCCTGTCTTGTTCCCGACCTTAGAGGAAGCGTTTCCAGGCTTCTGCTATAAATTTGATGTTATCTTGAAGTGTGGGCTTTTGCAGATGCCTTTATTAGGTTTCAAAATTCCCTCTCATTCCTAGTAGTTGAGTGTTTTTTACCATGAAAGGGTGGTGGGTTTTGTCAGTTGCTTTCCCTGCATCGGTAGAGATGATCATGTGGTTTTTATCCCTTGTTGTACAGTTGTTCCTCCCTTATTTATGGAGGATGAGTTCTAAGGCCCCTGTGGATTCCTGAAGCTCTGGAGGGGACCTATATTTACTGTCTTTTCCTCTGTACTATATCTCTGTACCTACAATGAAGTTCAATTTATGGGACCAGGGGTGTGGTTCAGTGGTAGGGCGTTTGCCAAGTGTTCGAGGCCCTGGGTTCCATCCCTGGCACCATCAGAAACATAAAAGTTCAATTATAAATTAGGCATTGTAAGAGATAAATAACAATTACATAATGACACAATTATAACAACATACTGTAATAAAATTGCCAGTCTCTGATGTTGCACTTCAGGGCTGTTATTAAATAAAATGAGGGTTACCTGCATATGGGCATCGAAACGTGGCAGTTGACAGCTACTGGAGGACTGCTAGGTTGGCAGTGTACCCAGCTGGGACGTGCTAGACGGGGGTGGGGGGCTGGGTGGTGCCCAGGTGTGTCCTGGGCAAAGGGGGATGGTGTAGAATGGCATGCAGTTTAAAACTTTAGAGCGCCCCACACACACACACATTTAAAATCTTTGGTCTGCAGTTGACTGTGGGAAGCTGGACCTGTGCTAGTGTGGCAGAGCCCTGGATGAAGAGGCTGCTGGAGCATGGCGTGTGGCCTGGCCTGATTTCCAGAAGCCAGAGTGCCTGTGGCCTTGGGACTCATTGCTCATCAGGGGAGCTCACTCTTAGCCTCAATTCCACCACTGCTCACTGAAATGGAGTGGCGGTGGTGCTTCTTCATGGGGCTCTTAGGGCTAATAAGTGACGGTGTAAGCCTGTCATACGCAGTGGAGCAGTGTCTGGCACAGAACCTGTGCAGTGTATGGACATGTTGGCTACCATCAGTGACATTGTGTCACTGTCGGAAGGAGCCACCCTGGGGAGATGGCACACTCAGGGGCATTGAAGTCTTTAAAGCCAAACTCTGAAGCCTGGAAGCTGGCAGGCATGGTGGCTATGGTGGTGGTGCTGTGAGAGCTCTCCCAGGAGATGACCTCTGGGCCCCCGCAGCCACATCTGCCCATGAGAAGGCATTCACTGTGTCCTGGGCCAGAGGTGGGACCCCAGCCCTGCCAGGTCAGGTGAGCCCCCATCTGAAGCCTGCTTGGTGCTGAACCCTAAGCTTGCTCAGACCTGAGCATCGCAACCCCATGAGGGCAGGACTCAGGTCCTGATGTCAGCAGCGAGCAGTCTGTATGGCCTGCCTCCTCCCTTCCTGGCCCCACCAGCCTTCCTGCACAGGCCCACCCCGAGGGAATGTGCGTGGATGGCACGTGAGCTGAGCTCCAGCACCACCCTCCTCCCATCCCGCTCTCCTGCCTTCTCTTCTTCAAGCCTGGCTCCCCATCCTGGCCCACAGGCTGTCAACACAACCTTGGGTGGCCCTGCCCTTGGCCCCAGTTCTGGGTCTGGGTCTGGGTCTGGATCTGTGCCTGTAGATGCAGTCACAGCACGTTGAAGATGAGAACACACAGACCGGGCTCTAGGGAGTGCTGGCCTCTGACACCCCAAGGCCCACAAGGAAACCCTGCAGCCCCCAAATGTTAGACTTCTGTGGAGTTTGAACTCTGCCTGGAGGAGTGAGGTGAGGAAGGAGGAAAAGCACTTTTCATATGACCCATGCAGTTCTTGGCATGGGTTTTTATGAACTGAATGAGATGAGGCTGGATCCTGAGCTGAAACTGCTGACCTCTTGGCCAGGAAGCTCTGGGGACAGTGAGTGATTTTCTGGTCTGCTTTAGGTGTGGTTTGCAAATTTATGGGTGGCAGGTCGCTGCCACCTCAGTGATACTCAGCCTGGCCAGCCCCATGCCCAGAAGTATAGGGTGGTCCCATCTTTTGGGAGCGCTTAGTCTTTTCAGAGACGGGAACTATGACAGGAATCGGTAGTAACAAATGAGGTGCTGAATAATCGGTAGAGACTGGAATACGTCTGGTATCCCACCAAGAACCCGCTTTGCCCTCGTGCAGCTTACGATGCTTACAACTGCGCAGGGGTTTTCTGAAAACCCAGCACAGTGTTAGGATCCACTGTGGGCACCAGCTGGGGTGACCAGTGGCATGAGGCAGGGGAGGCCTGGCCTGGAGTATGGCTGCCAGAGAGGGACAAGAGGCAGGCCTGAGGGTTTGGAGGCAGTGACTGACGCAGGGTGTCACCCTGCCTTTCACCAGGGGCAAGCCTTTCCATCCCTCTGACCTCAGTTTCCTCCTTATGGGATAAGTTTGCAGGCTGTACAGGTGATAATGTGTGAAGCTATCAGCACGGGTGGGATCCATGTGGTACCACCCTGCGGCTGCCAGTTAGCCAAGACGTCACGTGGTGGAAAGGCATCAAGCTGGGGAAGTGGGCAGTAGGGTGTTAAGCTGAGGATCATGATGCAAAGTGGTACCACACAGCTGCGTGTCGGCGTATTTGTGTTTAAAACAAAGCCTTGAAGAAAGGATATATAATAACATACATGGGAAAATAAGAAAGCACATACTTACTACTTTGCTGTGCTCTCCACATTTTCCAGTGACCATATAAGATTTTTATCATTATAGAAAGTATAACTGAAGAATATGCTGTTAGTGCTCGCATAGAGCGCGGCAGAGTTGGGGATAGTCAGTGTTGGGAGCGCAGAGGCGGGTATGGGGACCCTGGGGCGGCGCTGACCAGTCTCTCTCCACTCCAGATGACAGGATCTGCTCTCCGCCCTTCATGGAGCTCACGAGCCTGTGTGGGGATGACACCATGCAGCTGCTGGAGCAGAATGGCCTTGCTTTCCCCTTCAGTACGTACCGTACCGTACCGTGCATGTGTGGGACGGGCGCCATCTGCCCTGGGGAGGGTGGGCTGGTGGGTACTGACAGACTTGGTCTGAGCATGGGCAGGTGCTGTGGCTGCCAGGAGGGGCGGCCCTGGGTCCTGTCTCCACCCCCTCTATTGGGTGGGCACCTGGGGTGTTTGGGCTGATGATGTCCTACCTGCCTGGCCTGGGTGCCTGTCACATTGCCCTGGTGTAAGCGCTGGCCTTAGTGCATCTCTTCTGCTCCCCGTTGCCTGGCCCCTCCACGTCCGCCATGTCAGGTAGTGTGGGTGGCAGCCCTGCTAATTCCTGTTTGCTTGTCTTTCTTACCCAGTTTGCAAAACCCGAGTGGCCCATGGCACCAACTCTCACGAGGTGAGTGGAAGACCCGACTATCCCTGGCCCCTGCTTCCCCCAAGTCCTGTACGTCAGCCCTTTATGTCTCACTGGGACCCCTGAGCTCCCTGATCAGAACCATACTTTTGCCCTGCTCGTTTGTCCCTTCCTGGTGGGCAGCTGCCTTCCCAGGCTCTGCTGGAGTCAACAGAGGAAACACTGCGGCCTTGCATGCCGTGTCCAGCCCCATCCCCTGAAGAGCCCCAGTGCCTGTCCCTGTCCCCAAGGCCGTGTGTTGGGCCACCTGTCCTTTTGGAGCCAGGCTTAGTGGGCAGGGCCACGCTGACAAGACAGCACAGCTGTGTGACTTCCAGACCTTCGTCTTCTCATGGAGCAGCAACTGGAGGTCCCAGTGGGGGTGCAGGCAGGGCCAGTTTCTGGTGAGGGCAGCTTCCAGCGGCCAACACTGTCCCCCACAGTTCCCTGTGTGTGTGTAGGATGCAAGAGTGCACAGTAAGGTGCAGTCCCACTGTGAGGGACCCCAAACCTCTCACAGGAACCTGCTGGCCTCCAGATGCGCTGGGGCTTCAGCTGTGGACTTGCAGGGCACACATGTGAAGTCCACAGTAAAGCCAAAGGAGGCCCTGTGGCTTTCCGTCCTCTAGTTCACTGGTGGCAGGGCCCAGGGAAGGCCACCAAGTGGGAAGACACCATCACTGTCCCCCAGATCTGCAGCTCCTGAGAGGGAGCAAGGGAGGAAGGGGACCCATGCCTGCTGGTGCGCTATGACCTCCGCCCTCCCTCTTGTACCTTCTTGTCTCCCCTTGCGCCTGTGCCCAGCCCACCTGGGTGCCAGGAATGGGGCCCGTGATCCAAGCGGAGAGTCCCTGGGAGACTCTGGGGAGTGAAGGAGGACTGTGCAGTGAGGACTTGGGGTGAGCGGTGGCTCCTGTGGGTCCCTGCTGTCCTTGGCCTCCCAGTGCCATGACTAAAGTGGAAGCCTGCTACCTGATCCCTTTCTTAGACGTGTATTGTGCAGTTTATCCCAGCAAATAGTAAAGGGAATGCCTATAAACAGCGTCACCAGAGCAGAAGACATGCTGTGATAGGACGTCTTGTGCTTGCCATGAAGGGCCGCCATCTCCAAAGACCAGGAGCCCTGCAGGCAGCCAGCGCATCCCTGTCACCACCACGTAGCTCCTGCAGTGCTAGGTCCTCGAGCCTCAGGGTCTGAGTGTGGGCACTGCTGGGCTTGGAGCGGCCTGGGTCAGACTGGTCAGCTGGAAGGGGCCATGTTCCCTGTTACTGTAGGCTTAAGGACCCCAGCTGTGGAATTTGTGAGACTTGGGCCACTTTGGTGTTCTGCATTGCTAGCTGTGTACCGTGGTGAGTTCTGAGCCCCTGTGAGCATTTGCCCTGTATTTATGACAGGGGTCTAGCAGCTGTTCTGAAGGATGGGAGATTCCTACATGCTTGCCACAGTGCCTGGCCCAGGGGAACTGTCTCCTAAACTGTATGGACCCAGCTGCCCTGGGGTGGGGCTTCTGGTCCAGACAATCTCTTGGCCAGCTTCTAATGGCTTCATGGGAGTTGTGACCCTCAGGTTGTGTCAGCACCCCCAGGGAGACTATTTGTCCCAAGATGGACACACGCACACACACCCCTCTGCCCTTCCCAGTACCAGGGTGGTCTCAGCCCACAGCTGAAGTGTGAGCCCTGGCCTCTGTGCTTGCCAGCCATGACAGCCTATTGGCCTCAGAGGGCTCCTCTGCTGTGAGGTGTTGCCATAGGCTGGCTGGGCTGGGTTGTGGGCAGCGAGGGTGGAAGATGTGGCTTGGGGCTTCTGGTGGGCCTCACCACAGACCTCCCTCTGACTCGTAGCCTCTCGCCCCACCAGACCAGGACTGGTTTTGCCAGAGCACTGTTCATGGTTTATGTCATTGAACTGTGGGTGTCTTATAGGATTTTAAGCCAGGCAGGTGCTAGCATGCTCCTCAGTGGGGAGTTAGCAGCCTCCTTTCCTCCCTCCTTCCTAACCTTCCTTCCCTCTTTCCCTCCCTGCCTCTTTTCCTCCCTCCCTTCTTCCCTCTCTCCCTATCCCTTTTCCAAAGCTTGAACACTCTGAAGCTACCCCTGGCAGCCTGGCTGCTGTGCTGCAGGGAGCAGAGTAGCAACTCCATCTGTGCTCAGCCTGAGCCCAGCAGGTCACCCAACACCACACTGAGCAGTCTGGGAGCATCTGGGACCTTCCCTCTTTTCAGTGGCTCCTCCCATGGTGGCGAGCTCCCCATCCTGGCATGCACTGGTTCCTGTGTTCATGGTTGACATGAGGTGCGGCGGCTGGTGCACTTGCTGTCTAGGCTCAGCAGTCTTGGGCTGCCTAGTCGTGATGGCTGTGCCCTGGGGCCCTGAGGGATTAACCTTACCTGGTTCTAGCAGCTGGCTCAGTGGCTCTGTTTCCCTCTGCTGCCCCTCCCTCCCTGTCTCAGTCCCCTGCTGTGTCCTCCCCTGGGCATATTGTCCCCAGATGCTGGAGCCTGGGAGCACTAGGACACAACTCTCTCAGGGCCTTGGACTCCTCACTTGTAAACAGGATGGTGACATACTGTCTTGGAGGCACCTTGCAAAGGCACCCATAAGGTTGTGGGATCTGGGTTGAACCCAGGAGGTCGTGTGGACTTGAGGCCTCCAGCTCCCGAGCCACCTGCCTCTGTCCTGGGTCTTTGTCAGGACCCTACAGGATATCAGAGGGTTGAGTAGCACAGGACCCAGGGGTCCAATTCCTGGGACTGTGGTGCGGAAAATGCTCTCAGGAGTCTCTCCATGGAAGACTTCCTGGATGCAGGGTTTTCCAGCCAGCACTTCATGAACCTCATGCCTTAGGGGAATGAAGGATGGGGTCTCTGGACAGGTGACACTCCGTGTTGGGGGCAGCGGGGCTGAACTCTGACAGCCTTTGGCCCCTGTCTCCCCAGATGGCCATTGTGTTCAACCAGGAAGGCCTGAGCGCCATCCAGCCACCCTGCGTGGTCCAGAACTTCATCAACCACAATGCTGTGCTCTACAAGGTATTCGTGGTTGGCGAGTCCTACACTGTGGTCCAGAGGCCTTCGCTCAAGAACTTCTCTGCCGGCATGTCAGGTACCTGCTCGTTGTGTGCCCAAGAGCTGTGCCATACCCTGGCGCAGCTGCCCCGCGCTTCCCATTTACTTCTGGAGACTGTAAACGTCTGCAGGTGGACCCCGGGCACCAGGCACGGTGGGCTTCAGCTGACAGAGTCATGCCCACCCCAGGAAGCACCTGAAGGTTTCCTGTCCACAGATGGGTTCTGGGACCTGCATAGTGAGGGGACTCAGAAGGAGCTCCCTGGTTGTCCTGTGGCCCCTCAGTTCCTCAGGGAACTGCTGGAGGCTCTGTTGCGCCATCGTCAACTCTTACCTCTGTTTGCCGCATGCCCCTAGTTCCCTGCAGTCTGTTAGCAAGCAGAGCTGCTGGAGTGCAAGGGTCCCATGTGGGACCTCAGGCAAGTCACAGTGACCTGGTTGTCCACCCTTCACTGCCTCAAGGTGAGGACCTGGTCAGTGAGTGTCCTGAATTACTGAATGGGGTCTTCAGTGTCCCTCAGAGGTCACATGGTGGTAGCGTGTATACTGTGCTGCTGTCGTTCCATCCTGGAGGTCCCCCATCCCCTGAACAGCCTGTGGCCTCCGAGGTCCCCCAGCTCACTTCTTGCTTCCTGTAGACCTATTGCCAGCTACCCTTCCTTGGCTGTTAAAAACTGACCTTATATCAAACGCTGCTGGGGCTGGAGCTGTGCCAGAGAGTGTGCTGGTGTCCCAGAGGCCAAGCCTTTTGGGTAGTGCCATGGGAATGGCTTTCTGGGAAGGCCCCATGGGGGACATCTGACTGCCCAGGCACCTGGCTCTGGCTCATTGGCATTTCTCTGTGAGCCAGAAATGCCAGCCCTAGGAGCACCGGCCTGCATCTGAGCAAGCAGAGGTCCTTCCTGAGGTGCCTTCCCCTGGGCTCCTGTCACTGCCACCCTCCTGGTTTCTCCTCTTGTCCCTTCTTCCCTGGGTCACTCCCTCCACAACACAGTAGACAGCAAATGCTTTAGGAATCCACATCACTTTCCACTTTTTTATCAGCACAGGGGCGTGCGCCCGACGAGGGCCAAGAGACCCCATCCCCACTCTGCTGAGCCACACCCCGCCCCGGGGCCTCTGGTGATCGGGGTGATGGGAGGATGAGGTTAGGAGCAGCGCTTATGTGACGTGGGCCTAGGAGACAGTCTCCCAGACTGCGGGCCAGGAGAGGCTGGCGTATTTGTAAGATTCCTTTATTATTTTATTTTCCTGATTTAAAACAAAAACAAAAACATTCTTTTAATCATATATGAAAAGCACATGAAGAATCATCAGGATTAAAAAAAGAAAAGAATCATCGGGATTAGAAGTGTAGCTCTGTGGCAGGATGTTTGCTTAGCATACTGAGGCCCTCAATTCCATTCTTAGAATGTCTCCTTTCTTTTTTTATACAAATTACTTCATCGCTAAAAGAAATTCACCACCAGATCTTTCTTTTGTATACAAAAGTATATTTGTTTGCATTTTCCAACTTTTCATTCCAGTTTGGACAATGCTGGAGCTGTGATTGTCAGGGTGAGAACCCATTCATGTCTTTTCTGCTGGCGGTTTGCTCTTTTTAGGCTGTGAATGTAGCCCCAGGCCAAATAGGAGAAAAACACATATGAACTCTGAGCAGCTCCCAGGTGTCTGGCTCTGTGGCCTCTGTAGGTGTCCTGCCAGCGAGGCAGCGCAGGCTCCACCTTTGTCTTCGGTGTAACACGACCGCAGCCCTGTACATTGGACCAGCTGAGGAGTGCGTGCTGAGCCCCGTCCTGCCCAGCCACGCACTGCCCAGCCTCTGGCTCCCGCAGTCGCTGGCAGATCCCACAGCTGTCCCTGTCGGCACCGGAATGTGGGGCTTGGGGCCGTTTCAGGACTTGGGAGACACAAGGATGTTTCTCCACGGCTGCCACGTGTGCTTTTGTTCTCTCTGCATCGTGATCTCCATGTCAGTGCCTGGCTTCTGTAGCCTGTGCCATCTCAGTGGAACCAAGCAGAGCTCTGAAGAGTGGGCACTGGCTTGGGCCTGCTTCCAAGGTGACAAGGATATTGGTCTATTCTCTGTCCATGGCTCACATTCCTGGAGCGATTGTGTCTTCTCTACCTGGTGCTGCACCTTTTTGTTCCCTCTTATTTCTGTCCTTCACCTTGACCTTCATGACATGGCTTCCGGATTTATGCAGTGTTCTTGTTACACTCCATGCCTGGGCTTGCTCTCCCTTGGGGGTACCTCTTACCATAGGGAGCAGGGGTCAGCAGACTTTCTGCAAAAAGCTGAATGATTAATAAATAACTGCCATCCCAGTCATTTAATGCTGGTGTTGCAGAGCAAAAGCAGCTGTAGAGAGATGGAGATGAGTGAGAGGGGCCGGGCTCCAAGGAGACCTTTGTATTTACGAGTGCAGCTGTCCTGGCCTGTGGTCTACAGCTGGCCAATCTAAACTGCAGAACCTCTTCTGGTTAATGAAATGCTTTTACTGAACCTGCCATGTCAGCCTCCCCATGCAGGTGCAGGGGTCCAGCCAGGGACCCGTCAGACACGTTTTGCCCTCCTAAACATGTATTCTAGTGGGGGAGCCACCCACAGGACAGACAATGCCAAAGAGCCAGGTGTCACTTAAAATGAGAGGTTTCACTGGGGAGAGAGCACAGATCCAGGGACACTGCCTCTTAGGGAGCTCATTAGAGAGTGGCTGCAGGTGCAGAGGCCAGGTTAATGCAACCAGAAGGCGACTCTGGTCACCACTAGTAACACTGTGACACCCAGAAGAGATAGACAGAGAGGCCCAGGACGGTGTGGCCACAGGTCCGGCTGCGCTGCTGGGATGCTGGGGGCCATTCTTGTCATTGACTTCTCTTGGGCATATTTACCCCAAACAACCAGCCTCCTTGTGTCCCAAGGCCCAACTCATGTTCACTTCAATCATTGTTCTTTTGGTACTAACACCAAAAGAAGCTTGTATACAGTGGCGTGAAGGATTCTCCTTTCTCGAGTTGCGCTTGTTCACGCGTAGCTTGAGCACACAACCAGTCATCGTTCCTCTCCTTGTCTGCCTTCTGCTACAGGACATTCATGGTGGCCTTTCCTTCATCTGTGTTGTTTCTTGGGTGTAGTCCAGGAATAGGGGCTGACTGGGGCCCCCAAATCGAGGGACCAGTGCTTTTTTTAGAGGTTTGGCATGTCTTAAAGATCCCCAAGGAACTGGACACAGGACTTTGTCTCTGAAACTGTCTCAAGTGACAGGAAAATGGCTAGAAGCTGCTTTCACTCCCTGAAACCCCGCTCTGGCTACACATGGAGAGATTCTGAGTCTGGGTCATCTATTGCTGGGAAATCATGCTCTGGCCAGAGCGTAACAGGCTGGAAGTCGCGGGGCTGGGAGGGTCCCTTTGTGTTATGTGTGCATTTGACCTTGCTTCAGGAACCTGCTGGAAGCCATGGTCTGCCCAGTGCAGTGGGTGTGCCAGATGCCTGGTGCGACTCCATCCTTTCCTGGCCCCTGCCAAGGGCCCGTGTTTTATCTTGGTGACTCCTGTGGGCTTCCTGGCCTCTGAACTTTGCTGGTCCACCAGCTGATGGTGGTTCTGCCTCCCTGCTCTGCCAGTCTAGCCACTAACCTTGGGGACCTGCAAAGCACCCTGACCAGGGGAAGGCTGCAGGATAGGAAGGTGGGCCTGGCTTCCAAGGGCCAGAGCACTGTGCGGACTGTGGAGCTCTGCTCCAGCCTCTGGCCCACCCAAGTTTGCCATCCCCTAAGGCTCTGTGGTGGCTGTCATTGCCCAGGACTGGAGATTGGTGGAGCTGCTTGACACAAGTCCCGCAGGGTGTTTATTTTCCCCAGGACCGTCTCTCGTGCCCCCAGTCTGGACTGGCTCTGGTCGGAGCGGCAGGAGGACTGCTGGGCACTCCGGGGTGGCCAGGGGCCTCCGTGCCCCGCTAGCGGGAAGGACGCCAGGTACATCTCAGCGCCTGCCTGCTTGGCCTCTACCCGGATCACTGCCTCCTGCATGATTGTTGCGGCGCCATGGAGTCCTGAAACTGGGGGGTGGGGCTTGGCAGCCCGGGTGGGCTCCCCCAGCCCTGGCACACAGGTCCTTGGCCAGGGCCCTTCCTGTCCTTAGGCTTCAGGATCTGTGTCCCAGGGGCAATCACTTTGTCCTAGGGGAGGCATCTGTGGCACCTCACCCTGTGGATCCAAGGAGGGGCCCCAGTAGGGGCTCCTAAGCACGATGGTCCCATGCTGCTCTTGGGGCTGGGGGAGGCCAGGGGGTGGTGATAGACTTTGCCAGAACTCCGCTCTGGGCTTGTTGTTTTGTGATTCTTGCCTTCATGTGCCTGTGCTTTGGAGTGCTCGAGAACATTCCTAGCTGACCAGCCAGCCTTACATTTCCCCTGAGCAACCTTGTTAATTCCTCAAGGATGTTTCTATTGAGGATGAATGGATGCACTGTCAACTTACCACTTCAGTGTTCTGGGGGTTTGTCTGCCGCCCCGGTGCCCCAGGGGCATGGGGGAGGGGTGTGAGTGCTGGGGGAGGTCAAAGGCATTTGGGGACAGACAGACTGTTCTGGATCTTTCTTGGATGGATCCTGTGGAAGGCTGTGTTCCAGTTTCCTGTATTTTCCCTATGTGGTGGGGGAAAGCAGTATCTTTTAGTCTAAGCTCTTGTACACCAGTGGTGGCCTGGCCATTTCTCCGTAAGTGTCCTGGGGCTGGGAGGTCTTCTGACACAACATATATGTCACACACTTAAGGCAGGTGTCCTGTGTGCAGGAACCCCAGGCTTGGTGAGAGGTAGCCTGGGAAACATTGGTTTGTACTTAGGAAGAGAAATAGAAGCAGAGAGGTCTCATGTCCGCCTGTGACGCAGGGCTGGAGTGCCCTGCTCACACACAAGCTGGCCCTGCTGCCTGAAGCCTCCCTGGCTAGTGGCTGGGGTGGTGCTGCCCCCTCGTGTCCGCTGGTGAAATCGTGCCTCTACCTGGCCATTCTAACTCTCCTTTGCTATCTTGTGCTTTCGCAGACCGAGAGTCCATCTTCTTCAACAGCCACAATGTGTCAAAGCCTGAGTCCTCATCGGTCCTCACCGAGGTATGTGGCTTCTGTGTGGTGGCCTGGTGTGGGGTGCTGTTGGCCCTAGGGCCCCTGCTGAGCTCTCTGACCACATAGTGGGTAGGGAATCGCCTAGGGCTGGGGTGAAGGTTAGGGCACAACAGGTGCGTGTGCATGGCAGGCGACACGTTGGAGCCTGGGAGGAGGCAGGGTCTGGCTTGGGGCCTACCGCCTGCTCCCTGTCCCATCCCTTCTGTGTCTCCTGGCTGTGTGGGTCCTGCTGTGGGGTGGGGTGCGCCCTTTACCCCTAATGTAGTGGCAGTGGACATTGCACCTGGCATTCAGTGATTGTCACTGGGTGAGGCCCAGAGGTCCAGTGCAGAGAAGTGAGGGGAGAATGGGTAACTCCCCGAGGTTTGCAGAGTTGAGCAGAGGTTGACTCATCTGTCTGATTCAGAGCTAGGTGTCCCAAGAGCTGGGGACTTGCTCTCATCCCGGCCATGCTGAGCAATGGCTCTGAGGAGATGCAAGCCACCAAGGCCACAGCCTGCTGCCCTCCTGCATCTAGCAGGCCTGCAGCTTTATTGCCTTGCTCCCTGGACTTGGCCTCTCAGGGGCCCTGCTTCCCTGAGCTGCATCATCTGCTGTTCTTTACTTGTGTCCCCTCCCTGTCTTGGGCAGGGTACAAGAGCCACCCCTGACAATGGTGCCCCAGCCTACCCCAGCTTCCTGCATGCAGGGAGCCTGCCCAGGGCTCGCGCTCCTGTCCCCAAGCCTTAACTGTGTGTCCCCTTGGTATTTGCTTCTGGTTTGTTGGAGAAGCCTGTGCTGAGGATTAGACAGAGCTCAACATGGACAGGGACCTGGAGGAACACCACCATCCTTCGGGATGTTGATGGATGTTCCCAGGAATGAGTCAGTGAGCTTTGGGAGCCACCAGATTTTAAACAAAGCTCCTCTGGGCCTGGCTGTGCCTGCTGTTAGGCCAAGTACGTGCTTGGTGCAGGAAAGGCCGTCTGCTCAGTGTGAGATCCCAGGGCTTCCTCCAGCCAGGTGTCTCTGAGCCTCATTCAGCCAGTGGGGAGTTGAGTTCCACAGACCTCCTGAGAAGCTGTCCCTTCTAGTGTCCTCACGCAGTGCAAAGCTGGTGTCCCTTAGGACTGTTAGCTGATGCCAGAGGGACACTGTGAGGGTTGCAAGCAAAGTCTGTACCTCAGTGTCATCATCTGAGAATGGGAGGGGCCAGGATGGACATAGCCAGGTCCTTCTCCACTAGGAAGGCCTGTGGTTGTCCTGCCTTCCCCTCAGCATGTGAGCGCTCCTCAGGATTCCGCCCAGGAGGAAAGGGCCACGTTGTTGGTGCCACCTTCTCCGTGGGGGGAAGACAGCCCCCCACCCACAGGTGCCTCACACAGCCCCTGTGTTCCAGGAATGGGTGCTGTTGGAGCGATCTGGGCTGCCCTAGCCAGCACATTTGAGCTGGCCTTGCTGCGCTCCACCACCGCCGACCTTTCAGAGCCAGCATCAGACTCTTCAAGAGCAGAGGCTCTGGTGGGGGCAGGCCCGTGGAGGGCCTGACCAGGCGCGGCAAGTGGTCTCAACTCTCTGAGCCTCAGTTTCCCTAACAAGCCCTCTGCCTGGTGTGCAGTGAGTGTTCAATGTCTCCGTAGTGGGGGCCAAGGCCTCAGGACAGCCCACAGGACACCTCAGCTCTATTGTCCTCTTCCCCAGAAGGCTTCGCACCTTTTGTGTTTAACATACCAGGGGACTTCCTTTGCCTTATCCTAGGCTGGCTGCTTCTTTTTGGGTAATCACAGGGCTTCAGGAGGATTTCTGAGATTCCTTGGCTGGAAGGAGAAAGAGCTTTTATAAACAGTGCATCAGGAGACTGTTAACAGGGCAGCAGCATAGCAGCCTCCACCTGGCCCTGCCATAAGCCTGGCACAGCAGCTCACTGGAATCTCGCTCCCAGCTATTGGGGTGAGAAAACAGTGCCCGGGGCATTTCAGGGCATGCAATAGGTGGTATGGGTCTCTCTTGGGCTGAACCCCAGGCCCTAAGTAGCCCAGGAAACTCTGCCAGGCTACTTCCCTAGGTCCCCAGCAGGGCACTCGGGCAGAGGCAGGCAGGCCCTGCCTGTTCTGCAGAGCTGGACGGGTTGCATAAACTACAGAGGAGACAGTGCCGGGTGTCGATGCTGCTTAGCACATCTGGAAGCTCCCTGGTGTCCATTCAGGGGTCAAGACCCTTTCATTTGTCTTAGCAGGGGCTCTGTCTTCAACCCTCTTGACCTAGCTTCACCTTTTTTTTAAATTGAGATGAAGGTCACACCCGTACAATAGCCCACCTTGAGGTGAACAGGTGAGGGGTGATTAGTGCTTCTGCCTTCTCTGCCCTGTGCCCATGTACTGTCCTCCCTGTCCCTCCTACCGCCAGCACCCTGCAGCCGCTGTTCTGACACCCGTTGCCATGGATTTGCCCACTCTGGACATTGTATGTAAATGGAATCATACGGCACGTGGCCCTTGGGGTGACTGGCTGCTTTCCCTAGCGCAGTGTTTCCAAAGACCCCATGCTGCAGTGTGCTCAGGTGTCAGCGTTCCACTCCTGCCTGTGGACGGGCGGTGCTGTTGTCCAGGAAGCTGCACCCATTTCCCTTCTCCGTGCACCCACTGGTGGACACTGGCGCACTGCCGCCGTCTGCCCTTGTGAGGATGGCCGCAGCTTGCGTGGGTGTTCAAGGGTGCTTGAGTCCCGTTCACAGGCCTTGGCTTCTGGCTCAGGAGTGCAGCTGCTGGGTCATAGGATAATTCTGTGCTTCCACCCCGTTCCCTGTTGGCCACAACACCTGGAGCTGCACATTTATTCTGCCCTCAGTGTGTTCTGGCTGGCTTTTCAGTGACATGGTAGTCCCTGCCCTAACATTCAGATGCAGCACTCTGGGGTGCCAGCAAGTCTGGGGTGGAAGTGTCCTTATTCCCATTATACACACAGGCAAATGGAGGCACTTCCCTGAATGCACAAAGTTCGGAGGTTTGGGTCAGTGTCAGAGTTTGGATCCAAATCCTTTGATTGACCCCAGTGTGAAGGTCCATCCTTGGTATCCTTGGATACCCTGGTGAGGGGGCCAGGTATGAACACAGAAGGCACAGGCACCTGTGCCAGGCCACCTAGACTAGGGCAGGAGAGGGCACATGTGCAGGGCACAGTGGGAGGAGTGGGCTGGGACAACTCTGCCTGCCCTCTTCGTTAAAGCTGAAAAGCACCCAGGCAGTCAGGAGGGAAGCGCCCCAGTCACCACTTGCTACGAAGGGAAGACGGGCCCAGCCCCAGAACCCACGGCCGCAGGCCACCCCTCTGCCCTGGCCCTGCATCTCCACTCTTGTCTCCTGCAGCTTCTCCTCTCTGTCTCTACTCTGTCTGCCCCAGGCTTCCATGTCCCTGGGACCCCAGGTCCCCCCCGCCCACCTTCTTTAGCGCTGAGCCCAGCACCTTCGTGTCCTCTGGGTCCGCAACCCTTCATAGCTCCTTCCTTCCTGCAAGAGGGTTGGGTTTAGAGGCAGGAAAAGCTAGAGCCATTTCTGACCTATGCTTTTGTGCTGTGTGATTCAGGACTGATCCTAACCCTCTCTGAGCCCTTTTCCCCCATATGTAAAATGCCGATACTGATACCCACTTCCCGGTACTGATGAGTGCTTGCCCCCTACTGAGCCATCTACTCCAAAGCTGCCTGTCCTCGGCAGGGCTGGAGTCGGGGTAGCGTGCCCCAGAATCTGTCGCAAGTGCTAACCGTGCTATTGGGCCTCGCCCTTTGTCCTGGCGCCTCCTGTGGGGTCCTTTGCGTGGAGTGAGCTGGCTCCCGTTCACCGTGGCCTGACCTCTGTGTATGTCCACAGCTGGACAAGATCGAGGGTGTGTTCGAGCGCCCCAGTGATGAGGTCATCCGGGAGCTGTCCCGGGCCCTGCGGCGGGCGCTTGGTGTGTCACTCTTCGGGATTGATATCATCATCAACAACCAGACGGGGCAGCATGCAGTCATCGACATCAACGCCTTCCCAGGTGAGCGGCAGCCGGGTGCCAGCCTCAGTGCATGCGAGTGGCGAGGTGCGAGCTGGCGGGGTCGCGAGAGCCTTAGCACCTACAGACGGTTCTGAGGTGCAGAAAGGGCAGGGGCCCAAGTGTGGGTACCTGGAAGGTCCCAGGCGGGGGGCACTCAGCTGCCCTCAAGACCTGTGCCCTCTATGGCGCCCTTGCTCCCGATTGGCTGAAATCAGCCCACCTCTGGGACTTGACAGACTGCGGACTTGAAAAGACCTCGAGGGGAGTGCAGCCCTCCATAGTGCATGTGCAGGGAAAGTGAGGCCACCAGAAAGGCTGCCTTGTGGCCAGGTGAGCCCTCCAGCTCCTCTGCCCTCACTGCAGCGCTGGGAGCTAGCCCTGGCTCGGCCTCAAGCGGCAGAGACGATGCGGCCCATCAGCCAGGCTTGTGCTGTGCCGGGCCGTGGCCCCAGGTCTGCAGCCTGGCCTTGCTTTTACAGTCTGTGATGGTTCACTTAACTCTTCAGGGATTGGCTAAACAAGAACAGTGCTTTCCACCTGCAGAGACAAAGTACATAATCTGCAGGGGACTGGCACTCGGCCTCCCTTTCACCCACTGGCCCCTGCCCCACCCGGGAAGTACTCCCCACCCTGCTCTGCCTGGCTCTGGGGCTGACCTGGGGCCCAAAGCAGAGGGGTTGCTGGCAACCTGACTGGGTCTCCTTGCTCCCACACTGCTCACATCTCTTCCCAGAGCCTGGCAGCCTAGATACCTGGTTCAAGGTCTGCCCTGCCTCTCACCCACATGCCCTGAGCCAGCAGGGCCCCCAGCCCCACAGCCCGGCTGCCAGGCACCACATGGTAGTTGAGGTACACACAGGTCCCAGCTATGCCTCATTGGAGCTTCGCAGCGCCAGCCTCTGAGCCCAGGGCTGCCCTCTGTATGGGACTGTGGTGGCGCATGTGCTATGAGGGCAGTGCCTTGGCGCTCCAAACACTAGGCTGGATGCCAGTGCCACAGTCACTGTCACGGTCAGCAGGCCATGGAGGCGCTGCCACAGAGCTCTCCTCCCAGGTCACTCGGTGCCACTGGAGCTCCTGCCAGGGTGCCGGGGCCCTTCGGTGCTGGGTTGTCCTGGTGCTTGCAGGTTGTTCTTGTTTTCCTTAGTAATCTTGGGCTGGATACCAATGCTTAGCCCTTCACGTTGGCCCAGGAAGGCGGGAGGTGCCCGCCTTGGAGGTCATCTGTTGGCAGTCAGGGCATCCTTACCTAACACGGAAATCTGCAGGTGTCTCCCAAGGGCCCTGGCAACCCTCGCGTCTGCAGGGGAGCATGTGCCTCACGGCCACTAACAGTTCATATTCCAGACCTGCCAGGGCTTTTTGCAGTGATTGTCTCAGTATTTTACTATGGTAATGGAAGCTGGTGCACACACACACACTGCATACATGCTCATATTCTAGAAAGTAGCTTATGTGGGCTCACAGGTTGGAGTTGGGTGCTGATCCAGGTTGAGACCGGAGCACTCAGATGCTGCCAGCATGCCAGCCTCCCCCCACCCGCCCACGAAAGCTCCCCCACACGCAGTAGTAGTGTCACTCCATGTCCAGACATGGAAGCTGAGACACAGGGTAGACAGGGGCAGCAGCCCAACCTAGGCCCAGCTTCCAGGTCCTGTGGGGTTGGTCATTATTCCGAGCGTGCAGAGCAGCCTTCAGCTCTGCCGCCCTCACCTCTGTGCCTGACCACATCATGCAGGTCTGCTTTTGAGCTCTCCCTACTGCAACAAAACATCTGAGATACCGAGCAGGAAAGGGTTATTTGAAGCTGTAGGCTTAAGTTCCCATCTGTGATCAGTTGGCCCCATTACTGTGTGACCTGCAGCACATGGCAGGGTGTGGGGTCTGGGACAGGGAAAGCTGTTTAGTGAGTGTCAGAAGTGAAAGTGAGGGGAGAGAGGCTGGGGACCAAGGCCACTGCCCCACTGACCTAGAGACTTCCTGCTTGTCCGTCATCCCTCCCCCCCGCCCCCCCGCAAAGGCCCCAGCACTTGCTAAGGCTCCGTGGACTGGAGACCAAGCTCATGCATGGGTTTGGGGGGAACAGCTACCCAAGCCGCAGTAGTGTGTGGATGGGTGGGACCATTCCCAGCAGGGACAGGGGCGGGGTGCAGCAGGGTGTTCACATCAGCTCTCAGCTTTTCACACCTCAGGGGAGGTCAAGGGCCAGGCCTCTGGGAGCGCTGCACCAGCTTGATTTGTGCCAGCCTCCTCTGGGGAGTCCGGAGTCCCCCATTTGTGTGCTGCCTCCTCCTCCTCCCCATCACCCTCTGGCTGATGCCCTGGTGCCCCTTGTCTCTCCTGCCCCAGGTTACGAGGGTGTGAGCGAGTTCTTCACGGACCTCTTGAACCACATCGCCACTGTCCTGCAGGAGCAGAGCGCCGGCGTGGCTGCTGCGGGGGACCTGGCCCCACTAAGGCACAGCAGGCTCCTGGCTGAGCAGGCGGGCAGCCTGGCGGGCGAGCGGACGTGCAGCGCCGGCCCTGGCTGCTGCGGCAGCATGCTGGGCCAGGACGCACCCTGGACCACGGAGGCCGACGTGGGCGCGGGCGGCGCTGCCAAGCTGCCGCACCAGAGACTCGGCTGCACCGCCGCTGTGCCGCCCAGCTTCCAGCAGCACTGCGTGGCCTCCCTGGCCACCAAGGCCTCCTCGCAGTAGCCACGGAGCCCGGGACCCAGAGGGGCGGCGCGGGGCGCAGAGCACACCCGCTGGGCCAGCAGCTCCCAACAGGGATGCTACTAAGAATTCCCAATGATCTGATGCTTCTTTTTTTTAATTTTTAATCTGATTTTATGATGTGATCTAAACGAGGGGTGGGGGGAAGAAGAAGCGAAGACCTAGTGGCCCAGCTCATGGAAAAGGGGCACCCTGCCTAGTTCCTGCTGTGCGGATCTCTTCACTGAGTTTACACATGCTTGTGTTTTCAACACTAGGTGTGAATGCGAGGTGTGTGTGTGTGTGTGTGTGTGTGTGTGTGTGTGTGTGATTGCTGTGCAAGTATGTGTGGCTGTTGTGTCTGTCTCCATGTCTGCTGTGGGCCAGGCCTTTGGGGCCCCTGTGGGGAGGCGTGGCTGGGCTATTGGTTGCTGCACAGAGTGAGTGAGTGAACAGTTCCTCTTCCTCCCAGCTCCAGGCCGCCCATGCCCAGACCTGACCCACCCTTCCCTGCCCTCCTGCCGTGTCTTCTGAGACCAGTGGCCCCCCATGAGTGCAGCTGACCCCTCACCCTAAGCAGGGAGCTTACCGGCCCCTGGCAGAGCTTGTGCTGGAGGGGTGTGAGTGATGACCCTCCTTCCCATAACAGGGATGGGCAGGGAAGCCTCCCATGGGCAGAGGCCAAGACCCTTGGTTGCTGCCAAGCTACCAGGTCCTTCCACGTGGGACGAGCCCATTGCTGCCCCTCCAAGGACCCAGAAGGAGGACACTTTGCTTGGAGCTCTGGGCTGAGTCCATCTGTGCCTGGATTTGT
Organism: Ctenomys sociabilis; assembly: GCA_004027165.1. Classification (NCBI taxonomy): domain Eukaryota; kingdom Metazoa; phylum Chordata; class Mammalia; order Rodentia; family Ctenomyidae; genus Ctenomys; species Ctenomys sociabilis. Next base: position 45,565 of record PVKA01006247.1, on the reverse strand, counting down.
GTTGGGATTTTGGACACTTCACAACTCTTTGAGCCTCTGTCCCCTCATCTCCAGTGGGTGGCCAAGACCAGAGATTGGGAGGGCTGACTTCGTGCTCCAGCCCAGAGAGGCAGCCTGCTTCTCCTCTGTGGCCCTTTGCTGGCCTCACCCGCTGGGCCTCAGGCCATCTGAGTCTCTTCCTGGGCAGGAAGAGGACACTTAGGCCATATGGATCACTCCTGTCCACACACACTTGCCCTTGTTCAGCAAGCAGACCCCACCAGCCCTCCTGTGGTGATCATAAGCCCAGGCACTAAGCCAGCCTGCGAGGAACTGCACCCCACCTCAGACTCACCTTGTCCTGTCGCCACAGCTGCAGGCCAGCCACAGCTGACCCCAGGGTCCATGGGATGGGGCATCTGATGGGCTTTCTCTGCCCTAGAGGGTATGGAACCTGGGACCCCTGCGCAGCATCTTGTGTCATAAGATACCAGCTCACTTTGGATGAGAAAAGGCCTCTGGTCTGTCCCCTGTGATCCTGTGAGGCAGTGGTCACTGCAGGGAGCCCTGAGTGGCCCCAGGGAGGCTGCCAAGGCAGGTACACAGTGGGGTTTCTAGAGGCTTCCTTTGGGGCTGGGCAAGGGTGATGCGCAGAAGCCAAACTGCTCAGCTTCCTTGGAAAGCAAGGGCCCCAGAAGTGCCGTGCTCATGTGAGCCAAGTGTTGACCCTGATCGATGTCTGACCCTGAGTCCGGGAAGCAGGGAAGCGTGGCCAGCCTCTTGCACTGCTTTGTCTCCGAAATAAACTACTGAATCAAACTGCATTTCACATGTGTTTACAAAGTGCTGCTTGCATTTGTTATGTCACCCTCCTGGAATTTAATCAAAAGATGTTTAATAAAGCAGCTTTATGCCTTTTAAGTAAGATCCAAGTGCCAGTCTGCACAAGGACAGGCGAGGTGTGTGGTGTGGCTGGCTGTGGTGAGGCCCTGTGCAGGTCAGTGCTGTCCACAGTCACACGGTGCGTGCCTGCCTGGGTGACCGCTTTCCAGCGATGCAGCATTTTCTGCAGGTCTCCATATGGGGGCAAGGGGGGCAGTTTTATCTTCCAGGAGTGGAAACTGAGGCTGGGGTTTGGCTTCATGGAGAACTTGCAGCTGTGGGATAGACAGGAGCCACCTGTGAGGCTGGTGGGTGCTGTCCAGCAGGCACAGGAGCCTTGGCAGTGACTAGGCCCCCACACCTGTGGAAGATGCCAGGATGAGAAAAATCCCAAGTGTCTCCCGGGCACATCCTGTGCTTTGTGGGTCCAGCACACGGCACGGTTTCCCTGCAGCCTCAGTGGCCCAGGCTTGGGAGCCTGTTAGGGACAGACAGTCCCACTGAGGCAGCCTCCTCATTCGTAAGGCATGGACCTGTGAGCACCGTGCCCACAGGAAGTGCCCTAGGAAAAGCAGATGGCTGGAGTCGCTAGTGTCATGTGCAGCTGGGCCCCACGCTATGCTTTCATCCCCAGCTGGTTGGCATACTGGCCCAAGGGGTCTGCAGCACCTGTCTTAGTAGTCAATGCAAAGGGCCTTGACTCAGGCAGGGCGACATTTGGCTGAAGCCTCAGGTAGTTCAGAAGGTCACCTACATGGTACGTGCACTGGGCCACTGGGAAGAGGCCTCGGGTCTGGTTTGCTTAGTCCTATCAGAGCAGGAGGGATGACCTCAAACAGGCATTGCTGTCCCCAGGGGCCAGTGAATGGGCTTGGTTGCAGGTTGAAAGGCCCCGGGTAGGAAGCTGGGCTTGCCCACAGAGAAAAGTGAACTTGAGACCAGAGGAAGCTGTCCTTGGTCTTTCCGGCCTGGTGCTGGGTCTTGGCCATTCACACTGGTTGCTGGCCACCGAGGGTCCCTTGCTGTCCCCACTAAGGTTCCCTGGGTGTGTGCCCCCTGTCCTGTGCCCTAGAAGCTGGCCGTCCACCCAGTGGTTAGTGCCCTTCCTTGTCCCTGCTGCTGCGAGCACTCTGCTCTTCCAGCACAGATCGCTGTGAGGCGGCAAGTGCAGTGACCCTAAATGGGAGCTCTGGCCTGTGGCTTCTCCACTCAGCCAGCGCTGCTGAGGGTCCACTGCGTTCTCCCACCATGCCTCTGTCCCTCTGTCCAGCGAGCTCTTGGAGCCCCTCCCCCCACACACACCTTGTGCCCAGCTGCTCGCCATGGGCCTTCTATGGCTGGATCTACTTCCAAGCAGCGTGCCTCTCACCGAGACTGTCAGGGCCTTTCCCAGTACTGCTTATTTTCTCTCTGCTTCCCAAGTCTCCTGCAGCTTGGCATCTGGCCAGGTGAGCTGTTCTCTAGATGTCCACGGTCACCTCTCTGAGGCTCCCTCTGGAGAAGCTGCTCAGAGAGGCCTTTCACTAGGACATCGAGGAGTGTGTCACCCCGCCTTCCGCCTGGGCTTTGTGGTGACTGCTGTTTGCTTCATCGCTATCCTCACAGGCAGCTCTTCCAGAATTCAAGCTGGTTTGTACATGGCACATATTTATACAAAATCATGGCTTCTGCCCCTCGGCTCTTGGCTTGGCTTTGCACCATGTAGTTACAGCACAGGTGCTCATCTTAGGGATGGATTGTGAGGAAAAGGTGTCCCTGGGATCTCTGTTTAAGGATGTTTTGAATCTTCATGGCCTGGTGGAATACACCTCGTCTTGGGTTTGCTATTCCCTAATGGCCAGTGGGGTGGGAACCTGTCCCTGAGGAACAGGTGGAGCAGTAAACCCCATGTAGCCCTTCGGAGGACGGATGTGCCTCTGCTTCTGGGACTGACAGCAGCTGGCCCTCTGGGACCCCAGGACAATTCCTGTTGTCATAGTCAGGCTTTCTGGCCCGTGCTGCCCAGCCCTTCTGAACTGCATCACAGTCTGGGGAGGAGGAAGTGTTAGCCACTTTCTCTAGGTGAGGAAACAGTCCCTGTGAGAGCCAGGAAGGCCTGCTGAGCTCTCCAGAGAGTGTTGTGAGGCCCCGCCTCCAAGCTGAGGTCAGAGTTCAGGATTTTACTCACAAACCCTGCCTGCTCAGAGCCACTTGCCAGAGCCTGAGCCCTCGGCAGCTCCCAGACCCCAAGTGGTACCGTGGACTTGGCTCCGCTTGGGGCTCCTCGGGTGGCTCTGGGTTGGGCCCACAATGCCCATGCCCTCCAGTCCTATGAGGAATGTGCCCCAGAGGTGCCTGCCAAGGCCAAGTCTGTCCCTGAAGTCTTCTCGTGACTTCCCAGAAGAGCTACCCTCACTGGTTGGCTCTTGCTGGAGCGCGAGCTACCACCCCAACAGGTAACTCGCAGATCCCTGGCCAAAGCAGCCAGCGGAGCCTCCACTGCTCCACAGGGACCTGGGCTCCCTCCCTGAGGGGGACTAAGGCTCTGCTCCCCCTACTGAGTCTGCCTGCAGGTTGTCTCCGTAGTGAAAGTGTCCAGCGGTCTCCCTGAGCAGTGAGCTTGTCGTAGTCATTGCCAAATGCTCAGGCCTGTGAGGCCCAAAGCCCAAGTGTGAGTGACGGGCCTTGCTGGCCGTCGAGACACAGGGCGCAGCACCCAGCCTGGCCTGTGCGGATCACGTAACCTGGCACGGCCCCCACGCTTACATCCCGGGAGCCTCACTCTTGCCCCTTTAGAGTGGCTGTGCTCTAGTGAACTGTCACACACAGAAAACCAGCCTTCCCACAGGTCTGTGCACATGACCAGGGCCTGGCAGAGACCACACCAGGAAGTTCACAGCTGCTCCGGTGCTGGTAGCTATCAGGGCCTTGGCCAGCCCCACAGGTGACAAGGGGACGCAGCCCATTGGGGTCGGGTAATGTCAGCATCAGGTCCCAACCTGGCCTCCCCTCTGTGTGTGTCATTTGCACCATACACACACCCTTCTGGGCAGGTGAGCACCCCCATCTTACAGATGAGGAAACAGGCTCACAGGGGCTAAGCTACTTGCCCAGAACTCCACAGCCAGGAGGTACCCCAGAAAGGAGTTACGCAAGCAGACTGAACCCAAGTCCCTCCGCCCACATCCAGTGCATCCCACCCACCCAGACCTGCAAGAGGAAAGAATTCCAAGAAGGAAAGAGGCCAGAGCAGATTTATTTTTCCCTAGATAAATTTTATACAGAATATATTATAGTCAGGAGTTCTCAGCTTTCACTGAGAGGTCAGACATTATTGCAGTTGTGCCCAGAGGTGTTGGGGAACTTCTAGGAAGCTGCCTGTGCTCACAGAGAGATAATCCGCGTTGGAATTTAGGGGGCTGCCCTGCAGTGGGTGCTCCAGGGCAGGATAAGAGCAGAGGACAGGAATGTGGGGTGAAAGGGTGTGGGCTGGAGGACGCCTGCCTACCAGAAGCCGCATCCGGCCTGCAGAGAGGACAGCAGAACCAGAGCCGTGGGGTGCCTCAGCCTCTCCGCAGTGCCTGCAGCTGTTGGGCCACCTTCTCCAGCTCTGCCTCGATGGCTGACAGGCTCTCCAGCTCCTGGTCCTAAGATAGAACATTAAGGGTCAGGGGGCTGGGCTCTGTCGGCAGCACCAAGGACAGTGTGGTTAGGTGTGTGGCTCTGCCTGAGACTCAGGAGCCTCATCTTTTCATGGGGACAATGGCATCACCCTGTTGGGCTGCTCTGAGGGTTATGATGCACCCGTGGGGGGAGCTGCCCCTGGCGACCTTTCTCAGGGCATGCGGGAAACGCTTCTGGTCCCTTTAGCCAGCTGGCAACACACCCTGGCTGGGGAGCAGTGGCTGTCATGCTACTCAGGCCGGGGTTGGGTCTACAGTTCAGTCTCCCTCTGGAGGGTGCCAGGAGACTGTGTCATAGGGTGGGTGCTATGCTAACAGCCTACACCCACCTGCCTATAGCTGCACCTTCCTTTGTCCTTAGTCCTGATCATTGGGGTACCCCAAGTTCTGGCTGCCACTGTGGTTTAGTGAAGCAAGGGTACCCCTCTGAGCCCTGCTCCATGACCCAGTGTTACAGAGCATCCAGGCCTTGCAAGCGTGGGTGTGCAGGAGGGCACCTCTAGCCTCAGGGGTGGCGCTGAGTGGCCACCTTCCTGGCCTTGGCCTATGAGGGGTTGTCTTCCTGAGGTCCCCACTGCTTTGGGGCTGCCTTGGAACACTTGAGACCCTGGTTTTGGCACAGCCCTTGTGAGGTCTGTGGAGCTAGTGTCTCTGAGACCCTTGTGCTGGGAGGAGAAGGCCCCTGCTTCATTTTGCCCACAAGATGCTAGGGTTCCCACTTCTCCACCTGCCACCGTGGGCTTCCTCTGCTTGTGCAGAAGAGAAGCTGGAAGGAAATGTTCCCTGGCATCAATGGGTGGGGAAGGGGTGCTCAAGGCTGTCTCACCCCTGCTGGGATCACACTTGCTGTCCCTGTAGCCTGTGCCACTAGGTTCAGGGGGCAAGGACACATGTCCTCTCCCAGCTCCAGTAGCCAAGAAGAGGCCTTCTTCCTCTCAGGCTGCAAATAAGACCCCAGGCCCAGACGTGGAACAAGGGCTGGGGCCCAGGGAAAGGTCCACCTCCTCTTCTAAGTGGGCAAAGAACAGCCTTAGGGGATCAGGGCTGTGGACAAGGATGGCCCCTAGAGCCTCTGCTCCTGTCTGGCCCTGTGGCTTGAACCAGGTGCCACAAGGACTGGCTCCACCTCTCCTGGGGGCTGCAGCCCCGTATCCCTGTACCACCCCATTTAGTTGTTCAAGGGGCCCCAGGCAGAGCCAGGTCTTCGAGCTCATGCATGCTGTTACGGTGATAATGAGGCGAACAGAAAGGACTCCTTACCCGCATTCCCTAAGTGGGTGACTGATGAGGCTCAAAGGCTCAAGGTCACGCCGCCAGGACAAGGGTGAGCCCAGATGTGCTGGCACACGTCTACCCTCCCTGCCCATTCGCCACACCCTGGGGCCAGCTGGCCCTGTCACATGCCCTCAGCGGGACTGAGGCCACACCTGGGTGGGCCCACACTGCAGGAGCCTGGCCCAGGGCTGGCTCCCACCCATACCAACCTCTGCCCTGCGGTTGGCGCTGCCCTCTTCTTCCTTCTTCTCCTCAGGGAAGCCACGAGCCTGGAGGGGCAGGCCAGCCTCGATGCTGTCCTCCTGGGAGGACGGCCTCCAGCCTCGACGAAGCTGTGGCCCAGAGCCCCGGAAGCCGTAGGCCCGGGTCCTGAATGAGAGCTTCATGGAGCGGTCAGGGTCATCCTCCTCGTCCTCCCCCTCAAGCCGCTTCTCAGCTGCCAGCTCCTTGGCCAGCTGGTCCATCTTGCTCCATCGCTTGGCGTCCTCCCACTCCCTGGAGAGCCGCTCCTCCTCCTGTTCCAGCTCCCCACTCTTCCCGCCCCCGAAGGGGCCTCGAGGGGCCCCTGCCATCTCCTCCTGCTTCTGTTCCTGCTCTCCCTTCCCCTCGGAGGGCCGAGCCTCCTCAGTCCCGGTCTTCCCAGCTCCATCGACAGCCAAGGCCTCAGAATGACCTGGAGCAGGTGGTGACAAGAGCAGGGAATGAGCAGAGGCTGCCACTTGCCCCAGTGTCTGCCACTCCAGGGGCCAGATGGGTCTCCGTGCAGCCCACTCTCTCCACAGGGACCCCTCAGAGGAAGGAGCCATCTTGCTGCCATGGTTGCAAGACCCTCTCAGCTCAAAGGCGTGGGGAAGCCAGTGCCCATCTTTTCCTCTAGACTCTCTCCTCTGGAGCCCTGGGTCCAGCCTGGAGGGGTGGCTAAAGCTTTAGGGTCTCCTGAAGCCTAGTAGAAGCCAGCGCTGTCCCGATTGGCCTTCTTCCACCTGTTATGCTATCTGTTCTCAGAGCCCACTGGCCACCCGCCCTGCAAAGCCTCTGCACTCCCAGGTTGGAGATGGCCATGGGCAACAGTGGGAGGTACGTAATTTGGGAGTCAGCAAACCAGGGTTGGAACCTCAGCTTTCCCTATCCATGTGCTCTACGACCTTGGGCAAATTCCTTAGCTTCTCTTAGCCTCGTGGGTTCCATCTGGAAAATGGAGATTATACCTTTTCCTTTGGGTGGTAATGAAGGTGGAATGAGTAGATGGAATGCATGAGGAATGAGGACCCCTTCGCCTGCCCGTCTCCCAACCATGTGGGTGGAGGTCCCTGTCATCCCACGTACTGTCGCTCTTCTGGATCTCCTTGTCGCTGAGGTCCTGCTGGGAGTTCAGTGCTGCAGTGGGCTCCTCCTCCCCAGGCACAGCCTTCGTTCCAGCCTCCTCCTCCTCCTCCTCCTCCTCCTGCTCCTCTTCTCTCTTTGCCGGCCACCCTTGCTGTGTGTCCAGGCCTTCCTTGCTGTCCTCTAGATCCTGCACAGGGCTCTCTGCATCCCCCATAGGCTGCAGGTCTTGGTGTTTCTCGCTGGCGGGGCTGGCTGGTGGGGGACTGCTGGGTGCAGACGTCCCCTTCTTCTTCTCCTCCTCCTCCTCGCTGAGGGTCTGCTTGCTGCCTGAGATCACAGACCCCTGCTCAGATTCTGGGAAGGCCTGGGGCCCAGCTTCTTCTGTGGCTTTGCTGCTTTTCTGCTCCTCAGCATTCCCTCCTTGCTCTATGGCCTCCCTTGGGGATGCTTCCTCTGTCACTTCTGCAGAAACAGCAAGACAGAGTCAGGCCCCGAGGACCAGGCTGCGTGCAGGGCCTCCCCAGAGGCCAATTTCAGATCTGAGTCATCAAGTGGCTTGGCTGCTGGGAAGTGCAGCCCTAGAGAAGCCTTCAGTCCCCTTCTGTGGCTGGGCTTGTGCCACACACACTAAGACAGCATTTCTTTAAGTCTGCCTCTTAAAACAGGTGTGGTTTAAAAAGTAAAAACCAATCCCCCAAATCAGCAGACCTTGAAAATGACCCCAGAAGACTGCGATCTGAACTAAAACTTAGACATCAGCTGAGATGCTGTGACTTCCGGAAGATCGCCTAGCCAGGCAGTGCCCCAAGTGGGCACAGGGTGGCAGCTGGGCCAGCAGGTGAGCAGCCAGCCACACTGCCACGCTGCAGTACCACTGTGAGCCAGCTCTGGAAACTTGCTTAAGCTTGTGGCTTGCCTTAGTTTATGGCTCTTCCTGGAGGGTGGCTGTGACAGAGCGTCAGTGCCTGAGCCGTGACCTCTGCAACTCCTGAGAACTCTGGTTTCCAGAATGATAACCCCGTTACTTAGGTTCTGTGCCTGCTCCCCCGGTGTGACCATTCCAAGGTGTAGCAAAGCCCTCCCTGTAGGAGCTCCGAGGAGGGCCTCAGGGTAGGCCCTGCCACCTGCTGGGCTAGAGGGAGGCTTTGTGCCCTACAACATCAGCCTGGGGGTGGGCAGGTGGGACCCAGATTCAAATCCTGCCATGGTGCTCGCCTGGGGGCAAGGGACTTAATCTCTCTTGGTCTCAGTTTCTTCATGTGCAAAGGGAAGGAAATAATAGCCACCAACTCCCCTCCTACCTCCGGCCAGCTGAGGGCCACTGACCTTGCCGTCCAGCCTTGTTGCTGCGGGTCCCCACCACCTCGGAGAGTTCCTCCTCAAAGCTGCTGTGCTTCCTCTGCTGCTGTGCTCTCTCCTTGGTCCCTTGTGGGGGGGGAGAAGGAAGGAGAAGCCCACTTGGTCCAACCCATCACCCTTGCCTGGCAGACACAAGGGCGCAGTCCTCAGAGGACTGCACAAGCCAGGTGCATCCCATCAGGCCCACCCAGCGAGACACCAAGGGACCCAGGCCCATCAGGAGTCCAGGCCAATCCCCGAGGCTGCATCTCAGCCCAGGGCTGTCACCTGCTGCTGTGACCCCTGGGCCCCTCTGTTTGCATCATCCCAAGGTGCTGCTGCCCTGCCTGACTGTTCCCCACCTGTGCTTGCTCCAGGATGGCATCTTTCCAGCTGGCCCTGCAGCTGGTGATGTGGATTTGGGGGAGACTGTGGGCCAGCCCTGGCCTGAGACAGATGTGGGTTCCAGTCCTCTCCTGGCCATTACATAGCTTGGGGACCTGGGGCAACACAGGCTCCCCAGGATCTGATGTTCCTCTCTAATCAGTGTTGACGCAGGTAGGGACTAAGATAGAGGCAGTGTGTCTGGGCTTGCAGGACCCACAACAGAGTCGGGAGGCTGAGAGCTGAAGATACACACAGCGCTCGAGTCATGGAAAGCAGCCCTGTACTTTTGCACAGGGTGCTGCATGTGCCAGAGATACATGTGTACGTACATGCATGTGTGCAGACGCGTCCAGGCACATTGCCTCAAGCTACCTTTCCAATGCCTGATTTTTATTTTATTAATGTAATTAGAACAGGGTCCACAGGGTCTCACTACATAGGTCAGACTCACAGTAATTCTCCTGTTTTCAGCCTCCCAAGCACTGGGCTTACAGGTATGTGCCCCCATGCCCGGTCTCAATTGCTGCCTCAGCATGCCGGGGATCAAACCCCAACTGCTGCTGTCTAAGCAGGTGCTTTAGTCCACTGAGCTATCTGGCTGGCCCTCCAATGCCTAATCTTGAAATTGTCATAGTGCAGAGCTGGGTGTGGCACTGCACACTCGGAGTCCCCACTGTCAGGAGGAGGAGGCCCAAGATCGCCACAGGCTTGATGCCAGCCTGGGCTTCACAGTCAGCTCACGGTCAGCCAGAGTCACAGGGCAAGAGCTGTCTCAAAAAGGTAATCATAGTCTAATAAAGCATTGAATGCTTAGTTTTAAAAAACCCAACCCAGGCTTGATGATGACAAAATTCATAATAGATACTAGCAGCCATGCTCCGGGCCAGGCTCCTGCTCCGTGTTTGTGACAGCCACACGGGGGGATCTTGATAACTGGGGAGAAGCATCCTGCACAGGGAAAGGGACACGTCTACTCCCTCGCCCCCAGACTTCTCCCGTTCTCACACACAGCCCAGCCTGCTCCACAGGGTCCAGAGTGGGGGCTCTCTGGGCCAGAACTGCCTGCACCCCTGACCCCAGCACCAGGCCAGCCCTGAGTGTGGGTCTTCTTTTGGGTTAGAAGCAGGCACCAGACTCATACACAAGCAGCAGTGGCTCTGCACCTATTGAAATGGCCACTCCCCTCAGGGAGTCAGTTAGGGACAGACAGGACCACCGCTCGGGCTGTCCAATGGTCCAGGACTGTGCTGTGCCTTCCAGCTGTCCTGCAAGGACCTAGGGGAGTGGTAGCTCTGTGGGATAACACCAGCCCAGCTCTCCATCCCAGCAGCCTGTCCAGGCTCTGCTTGAATACTCTCAGGGACAGGGAGCTCACTACCTCCCGGTCACTCCATTCTCAGTAGTGTCCATGGATTTTCTGAATGAGTTGAACTGAAGCACATAATGCAAGTCTGGTCTGTGTTTTGTGGCAGGTAAGACCCTGCCTCCCCCATTACCCCTTCAGCAGACACTCACAGGTAAAAGAGCCGCTCCTCTCTTGTGATCAGTTTGCTTGTGAGCTTACAGAAGAAAGGAATCCTCTCTGCATTCTAGGTCTGAAAGTACCCTTCCTAAAATGGTGATCTCCAGAGGCCATTTGGTACTGGGAAAGCTGCGTCTGGTTTTGACAACACCCCTATGCTGTGTGACCTTGGACCTGAAACTCAACTTCTCTGGGCCTAGATCTCTCGAATGATATCAGTAGTAGATTGGCCAGGTGGCCCGAGGACTCATCTTTGTGCTCTGTAACAGAAAAGAACTAACTGCGTGTCCCAGAGGACCTTGTCCATCCTTCCACCCTGAGTTTCTGACCCGGTTACTGGTACCGACCCAGAATCATATGCAGTGGCTGGGAACTACCTTGGAGGGCCAGGTCTTGGAGCTCCCTCAGCAAGTTCTGGTGTCGCAGGATGGAAAGGATCCGTTCATCTGCAAGGGAGGAGCAGAGTTATGGGTGCCTTCCAGAGAACAGCTGGGAGAGATTACCATCAGTGTTTCCAGCTGAGCAGGAAGCCCAGAGCCATGGTGGTGGCAAGAAGATGGGGTCTTGAGATAACACTGGAAATGAGCTTCTGCATCAGTGAGGCTGGCCACTGTCCCCTCACCCAGACTGCAGCCAGGGGGCAGCCCTAAGGATGAAGGGTCTCTAAGAAACTTTCCCCCATGGTGACGGTGCCTGTGCCTTCTGTTCTGCTGGAAGGACCCTTTCTTCACCTGTCCCCTGTGGATTACTAGTGCTGCTTTGCAACCAGATGGGAATGGCTCTACCCAGCAGCTGGCCAGGACTAGACTGTCAGCTTGGTTCATAGTTTCTTCTTTTTTTTTTTTTGGCGGAACCGGGGATTGAACTCAGGCCCGTGTGCTTGCCAAGGAAGCGCTTATTCCACTGAACCATCTCCCCAGCCCCTTCAAATATCAGCTTGGAAAGATTTGCTCTTCACACATTGCACACACACGCACGCGCACACACACACACACACACACACACACACACATCACAGATCCACAGGGTATGCCATGCTGACTCTGGCAAGATAGCACACAAGATCCAGACCACAGGAGCTCAGGGCCTGGTGGCTCAGGGCCTGGTGGCTCAGGGCCTGGTGGCTGGCTCTTCCAGCCCTGGCTTTATTCTGCTTAGACTTCCAGCTCAGCATATTTGTTTTATGGTCCTCAGCTCTGGGAGCATAGGAACTGTGACTCCTCAGCACCAGACTCCTTCAGAGCCCAGTTCAGTGCTGGCCTAGGCAAGCTCTCAACTGGTAACTAGTGACTTCAGTGATTGATTCCATCAAAAGTCGTATACCCAGTCCTCACCTCCCGGCCCCAGCCTTGGACTCGTACCTCCCTGGAGGATCTGCAAGCACTCCTGGCTGACCGGCATGGGACTGGGCTTGGACAGTGAGTCGGAAATGACTTCCACAATGCACTTCATCACCTGGAAGACAGTGGAGGAAGGACTGGGAGTAGTCTTGGCAGGAGAACAAGGGGGCATCTACTTTGGTTTCCAGGAGTATGGGGGTGCCTGGCTCAGGAGCCCCATTTGCCTTCTTAGCCCAACAGTATCAGCAGCCATAGAAAACACCTATGTGCTGGTAACCACGTGCCAGGCACCCTGATCACATGGCCAGGCCAGCAAGTGCCCCTTGTAGGGTTGATCACAGTGAGGATGGGCTAGGCACCACCCTCACTGGTACTGCTAAGTCCTCATCCCAAGGTCATTTCTCCAAGGCTGAGAAAATCTGTGGACTAGCAGGACCTCTTGAAAAGTGCTGTGGCCTCACAGGTGCTTCAGGGTCAGCACCCCAGGGCTGCCCAGAAGACAGCAAAGGCCTTCCCTGGCTCCATCTTATTTTCAGACACCTGGATCACTGTCTTCCAGCACCTACAGTGTTGTCACACGCAGGTAATGACAGGCTCACAGTCTGGCTCTCCAGGTATCCACGGGATGAGTCTCCCCTGGCTGAGTAAGGGACACACACTGGCTGCACCTGGGTGCCCAGGCCAGCAGCAGCCCTTTCCCTGGAAGCCTCCTCCAGGCTCTGGCAAGCTACTGGGAATAACTAGGCACCCATTCAGTGGCTGACCTCTGGTGAGTGTGCAACATAAGTGTAATTTCCTAGTAGTGTGACCTGTGGAAAGGGACTTAATCTTAGAGCCTCAGGGTCCTCATTTGTCAAATGGGACTGAAATACCTTCTCACTGCCCACCCAGGGAAAAGAGATCAGGTGGGGAAACACTACATAGTATGGAGCTTTGCACAAGCCCAAGGAGGGCTTCACAGCTTCAGACCTGCATCAGCAGCCTAGAGCTGGTTAGAGAGGGAGGTGTCAGACATGCACCAGGCAGTGCTGGTGGGCAGGGAGGGGTGGGAGGGAGGCTGTGCCTCCAGGATGCCAAGGCAACCAGTCCACAGATCCAGGATAGCAAACTGGCAAATGCTCCAGTGTGCGCAGTCACAGCCTCCGGTGGAATAGTGGGTCTGAACCAGCAGCTCTGGACTGCTGAGCATAACACAGCATCCACAATGGATCACATGTGGCCCAGCAGGCTGTGCCCTGGAAATGAGGCCACCAGTCTGTGAGGACATGTTCTCTGGGGCAGGAGTTAGATAGGGGGTCCAGGGGACTGAGAAGTCAAGAAGGGCAGCTCCAAGAAGAACGGGACCTGCGATGTGCCAAGCACCTCACATCCATAGCTCCTACTCTTCTCCCCTCCCTCAAGGGAAAGGAAGGAAAGAGCAGGCTCAGAGGAGTCGAATGTTCCCAAAGTTGCATAGCTGGAATGAGTGCTAGAGGTTTGAATTCTGGCCTAGGTACAACAAGAGGAAATGCAATGAAACGAACAGAGGTTGGAACCATGTTGATGCTTTCGGTTTGAACTGTAGCCTCCAGTAGAATAGCACCTAGAAAATGAGCAGACATTCATGGCACAAGTGGGGGTATGTGTGAGCAACAGGCCTAGGAAACAGCCCTGGCTCGGGTGGGGACAAATTCCAAGTCTATCTGGTTTGCAGTGTTCCTTACTGCCAGGGGACCACCCCCACCCTCACACTGGTGTCCCTTAAGGCCCTTTCCATGGTGACCTCCACCAGCAGCCCCTGACTAGCAAGAATTTTGGGTGAAGAAGTCACAATGAAGAATGTTTTCCTGTGGCCCTCCAGGAAAGCTGGTGTTTGAAGGCCTCCTGGGTGCAGGTGTCGCTACCAGATCTAAAGGGGGAGCAGTAAGGTCAGAGCCAGGCAGGTCTGTGGACAGCCATGACCACCGGAAGCCACTCCCACCCATCATAGCAGGCCTCCTGGACTTGGAGTGTTCTGGACAGTGGACCTGGCACCTGGACCAGTGGGGAGCACACAGGCCCCTTCGGGATGCACACAGAGAGCTGGGGAAGTCCCCACAGCGGGACAGCAGACAAGCAAGCAATCTTTGATGTCTTCTTTTGCAAGCTGTCCCTGGACTCAGCAGCCGCAGTGCTGGCTCTTGGCTTTGTGCCAGGCTCACTCCTGCAGCTGCCCAAGAACTAGCTCTGAGGTGTCCACTACCGGTGCCTCCTCCCCCATCCAGGGCATCCCCAGTGCATGCTTACCTCGGTGTCCCCTTTAGCCATAGGGCTGTTCACAGGAAGAGCAGTGACTGAGAAGAAAACAGAGCACCAGGGGTCACTCTTTTGTACTGATAGGAGCCCAGGCCTTCCTGACTGGGTTCACGGACTCATTTTACTCAATGCTGCCCCTCACAACGGTCCCCATCCACTGGAAGGGCCGGGGTTGATTCTGTTTCTCTTCCTCCTGTGCTGCCCCCAGGGGATAGCCCCCAAGGTTGCACAGAAAGGCCTTAACCCTCCCTTGAGGAAGCTCCGGGGAGGAGGGAGGGACTTGTGCGCGCCGGAGGCAAGTGCTAGGAAAACAAGGCCAGCGGTGCAGCAATGCTGGGGTGGAGATGGCAGCAGGGAGAGGGAGAGACCCGAGAGGTCAGGGTAAGGCGCTGTGGAGAGATGCTACGCGACGATTCGGAGCCTCAGAGAGTGGAAAGATGGGAGAGGGAGAGGGGTGAGAGGGCGAACGGTGGTGGTCCTCCCCCTTCCCCAATGACCTTGGCCGCCCGGGGAGGGAAACTGGCGCTGGCTCCGATGGAGCTGAGACGCCGAGCCTGGGCTAGGGGTGGGGGACGAGGCGGCCCACATCCCACGCGACTGGGAGTCTGGTCGGGGTGTCCCGCGGGGCCTGGGCAGAGGCCACAGTGCGAGACAGGTGGAGGTGGCGCTGTCCGCGGTGCTGAACTCTCGTCGCGCTGAGGGGACGCGTGGACCTCGGGCTGGTGGTGCACCCGGGGACCCTCTCGGTCGAGCCCCCGGCCCGCTCACCTTGCCCGGCGCACAGTAGGAACGCCAGGACGGCGCCGGAACGCATGGCGAAACAGGGACGTGGAGCAGCTGGTGGCTTGGGGACCCGCACGGCGGCACCAGGCGAGAGGCTGCTGGACCAGGGGCGGCCAGGGGCGCAGCGTCTCGGCGGGGGGCCGTCCGCGGCTCCGTCGGTCTGCCCGCGAGCCATCGCGCGCCGAGCAGGAGTACTGCGGTAGTATTGGCAGCAGCGCCCGTGTGCCCTGCTTATATACCCCCGACCCCGGAAATGACGTCACCGGGCCGCCCCCTGCCCCTTTTCCCCACCCCCGGGGTCCGGACCCAGTTCGCTCCACCTCCAGCACCCTCTAGCACCCTCCGGCCCCCGCCCCTCGCAGCTGGTGGCAGTGGTAGCGAAGAGTGTCTGGCTCGCAGGGCACAGGGGCCTCAGCTGATCCTCCACCCACCAACGGTTTGACCAATTTACGGCGTGTTGGTGGGCAAGTCGCTCCCTACCTCTGGGCCTCGCGTTTTTCCACCGTGCACCGAGATCCCTCTTTGGGCACGGGGCCAGCCTTCCTTCCTTCCCAGCTTCTTTCTACTTGGGGTGCACTGGAGACGTATTCTCCATTCAGGGCGCCTCGAAATACTTCGGAGGTCTTGGAGAGAACTTGCGATCCGGTCCACGCCAGGCATCCCTCTCTGGCACCCCCTCTTTTGTGCCTTCACAGTTCGCCACTGTATGTGCTTTTATTTCTTGAGCCATCATTGCATTCCCACCAACGCTGAGCACTCTGGAACGGAGTCGGGCAACTCATAGATGGCCGCAGCACCTCAGAGGACCCAGGACCCCGCCTTCACAGCCACCCTTTCACCTTGCTGCTCAGCCTCGGTTGGACACCTCTTAATATCAGCCCTAAGTCCAGCCCTAGGGTCACCCTCTTGCTCCTGGCAGCCTTTGCTGTATTTCAGCACAATTTCCTCTTGAGTGTCTGCAAAGTCTGGGTCTTTGGTACGGAGATAGTGTCCGGGTTGGTTTCCTGGGGTGGAGGGGGGCTCACTCCATGCTCTGACCATAGTGCTGCTCTCACCCTGGGGTTCATATAGGAAACCCCCAGGGCAGAAGGTATCTAGTGACAGCGTGGCAGTGACTGACGTCCCCCAGAGGCCCTCCTTCCTGGCCCTCTGTATGTTGCTGTCTTTTCTCACTTCCTGACCGTTCTTGCCCTTAGATGAGAAAAACTGGGCTGAAATTACCCCATGTATGCATTTCTTCATTTAAGAGCTCCTTGTTAAGCACCTCCATGTGCTCATAGTAAACACCTTAGCACAGCACTCAGCTATTCCAGATGCTCAAGGGTGCAGCAATAAACAACTTGGGATTCTAGCAGCTTGGGAGGCTGAGGCAGGAAGATTGCAAGTTTGAGGCCAGCCAAGCATCTTAGTAAGACCCTGCCTACAAAGAATAATAATAATAATAGTAATAATGATGATGCTGGGATATATATCAGCACTCCCTGGGCTCAATGCCCAGTACCACAATAAATAAGTAAGTAAGTAAATAAATCAATAGCTGAAGAGCCGGGCGTGGTGGCGCAGGCCTGTAATCCCAGCACTAGGGAGGCTGAGGCAGGAGGATTGTTGTGAGTTCGAGACCAGCCTGAGCTACAAAGTGAGCTTAAGGCCAGCCTGAACTGCACAGTGAGACCCTGTCTCAAAAAGACAAAAAAATTAAAAAAAAAAAAAAAAAAATAAATAAATAAATAAATCAATAGCTGGCCAGATAGCTCAGTGGAATAAAGCACCTGTGTAGGTAGAGCACAGGGACTGGAGTTCCATCCCCGGCACCACAAGCCACGCCAGCCCTATCCCTGGGGCGCACTGAGAGGCAACTGAGACTAGGCATGGTAGCATGAACCTGTAATCCCCACGCTTGGGAGGCTGAAAATGGATGAATCTCTACGAGTCTGGTCTGTGTAGTGAAACCCTGTAGACCTTGTATACTAAATACATAACAAATAAATAAAAATAAAGTACAGTATGTCACGGAGTGAGAGCATTATAGAGACAAAAAAAAGTGAGGAAGAGAGATGGCCCGACCAGGGAGGAACAGGGTCATATTTAATTAGAGTGGCTCTGAGAAGGCCTCACTGAAGAAGCGACAGTTGAAGTTGACAAGGGAGGGGCCAGAGTGTGGCTAGAAGAGCGCTCCTGGAGAAGGGACAGCCAGGACAAACGCCCAGAGGGGGGATGGGTCTGCAATGCTGAAGGCATGGCAGGAGGCTAGGCACAAAGTACCTGAAAAACACAGCAGAGGACTAGCATATATTTTGTCTCAAAAAACCTAGAGAGGAACGTCACCTGTACCCACAGCACCTAGAGACAAGCATCAGTAATTTTTCTCTGGTCTGTGCTGAAGCAGCTCTATGCCTGAGGTTAGAGGAAGAATAAGTGGCCTCGTGGGGTGGGTTACTGTGAATGTGTGAGGGCTTGTGACTGCTTCTGTCCGAGCATCGGATCGTAAGTGTTTACCTGGGTTGTGTGTGTCGTTATCCACTGCAATTTCTTTGGGTGCCACAGTTGTTTAATTTGAGGCTAGGTATAGGGTGTTCTGTTTTAGTGCTATAAAGAATTCTCATGTACACAAAGGTCTGTAGCATTTCCAGTTATTTCAGAAATGAATGGGAGACATAAGATCAGTAGCCAAAGTGCTTCCTTCTGTCCCTTCCCCCAGGAGATGTGGGGGAACCTGGACAGTGAGAAGCACACTGTGACACTTGGCAAAAATCAGTGTCTACTGAGGATTCACGGAAAGGGAGTATAGGACGGCGGCTGCTAAGGATGAGGGCAGGAAAAGAAGCAAATTGGTGTTTCATGGAGGCAGAGGGGTGTTTTTATTTGTTTGTTTTTATTTTAGTTTTGAGACAGAGTCTCTCTGTATAGTCCAGACTGGCCTTGAACTCACTTTGTAGCTGAGGCTGGCCTCAAATTCATGTTGATCCTCCTGCCTCAGCCTCCAGAGTGCTGAGATCACATGCATGCACCTCCACACCCAGCACTGACAGACATTAGGAAAATGGAACAGTTCTGAAGAGGCATGGTGTGATGGATAAAAATCATGAACACACTCAGTGCTGCTGGACATTTAAACATGGTTAGGGTGGCCAATTTTATCATTTTGCCACAATAAAAAGAATCGTTGTTTCTGTTGAGCAGAGGAAGGTTCTGCCTCCTGGTCTGAAGGGTGAGGAGAGAGAGCAGGGCTGGTGTCCGCGCCTCTCCATGGGGCAGACACTATCCCCTGCTGGCATGTCTGGGAGCTCTCCGGGCTCCATAGCCAACAAAGAGAGGGGCCGCAGAGCCCGCCAGGTGGGCACCGGGGACCTCCGAGGTGGTTCTTGTGGATGCCCCCTCACCAGCCCTGGTCAGAATGCTGATACCAAGTGAGACCCAGAGGCCGCCCTGGGCCCCTTGGGGAACTGCAGGCCCCTGGCTGCTTCCCACGAGCCACCCCGAGTCCAGCTCATGCCACAGATGCAGCCAGGACCTGCTGAGCTCCCTTGGTCCTGCAGGACTCTTGACCAAGCTCCCACTACCCTGGCCTACCCTCTGACCCCAAAGGCTTTTTATGGAAATGGAGAAAGCTGCAGAAAGTTCTCACCTGCCACCCTCACCCCAGGGAACCCCTGGTGCCCCAGCTCTCCTGCCCCTGGGTGGGGGTAATTTTAAGGTAGGTTTTCTTTGTCTCATTTCCCAGTGCTTCCTCATGGGATTAAGCTGTTTGTCACAGTGGAGTCTGGCTTGGTGGCATGCACCTTGTCCAGACCTTCTTTGCTTTCCCCATGCTTCTTCCCAAGGGCCCCAACGCACTCTTCTCCCAGGGAATCCTGATAAACCATGTGTGGTCAGTTAAGTTCTTGTCTTAAGTGAGGCTGAGGAGCCCGACCGGTGCCAGGCCTGTGTCTGGGCGTGGATGGTCGACGGCTCCTTACCCTCCGAGCGGGCCTGGGTCCTGCAGTTGCACACTGCTCTTCTAATCTCTCTCCTCAGACCCTGACAGATTTCTGCTGCCTCCTGGAGCTAGGGCAGGATTGTCCCTTGGGTTAATTTAGAAGGTGGCTCTTCAGATACCTGTCCTCCCTAGAGAGGGTCTTGTCCCTGCTAGGCCTTTGCAGTGCCACCAGCCAAGGTGGCAGCCGCTTGCTGAGGACAGCTGAGCTGTGCTGGCACTGCTGGCACACACCTGCAATCCCATCATTCTGAGAGGCCAAGGCAGGAGGCTCAAAAGTTGGAGCCCTTCCTGGGCAATTTAAGGAGATCCTATCTCAAAATAAAAAAGAAAAACACCTGCCGGTGTTACTCAGGATGAGGGCTCTGAGGTCAATCCCCAAAGCCACACAATGAAACAAAAGGGATTGAAAGGAAACCAAGACAAACCTAGGAGGCTGAGAAAATGAACAAGGCCTTGAATCAAACAAAGCACAGTGACTGATGACTGACGGATTACCCTGGAGCTACTGGGCACCCCCCAAAAACCCTCACTGGCATGTCCCATGATTTCACATGGGGAGCAGCTTGTGGCCGCATCACAGGTGAGCAGAGAGCACCCAGTGCGTGGCAGGCTCACATGCCCTTGTGTAGACTAGGAGGCGGAGGTTCAGAGAGGTTGTCTAAACTACCTAACACCACACAGCTACCAAGGGGCAGAGGCAGGACTTAGCCTATGCAGACTCATAATTTGGTTTCATATGTAAGTTTTTTGCTTTTAGGTAAAGAAGGGAAGTTCTAGTATCATTTGCCAAAAAAGAGAGCTGGGACTTGGATGGCGAGTGCCCTTCCCTAGTCACATGGCAAATTAGTACAAGGACTGGGATGGCATGCAGCCACCCGGTGACTTGCCCTGAGTTCTCCTGCCTGGACGCGGCTGCCTTCCTCAAGCCTGGGTGGTGGGGCCGGGGCTGGTGCTGTCCCCAGCCCTTCCTGAGGCAGCCCAGTTACCTGGCAAAGGTGTGTTCCAGCCATGCCCTTCTCCCCACCCCATGGATGTTGTCTGCCAGTGAGGGGAAACATTTCTTCATTCAGCAAACATTTGTTGAGCGCCTGTGGTGTTCTTGCCTCTGTTCTCAGTTCTCGCAGTATGCTGGAGGAGAAAAGGGACCTTTGTCTTCTCGCTGCTTGGGATGTAGGCTGAGGGAACAGATAAGAAGCAATAAACCACACCAAACAAGTGTGGCTGTAGCAGGCTAGAAGGTGGCGGCCGCTGTGGAACAGGAGAGGTCTGGGCAGGGCGAGGTGTCTGGACACCAGAGTGGGAGGGCACGGGCCTCACTAGTGGCCAGCGTAGGCCCTGCAGCGACAGTAACTTGAAGAAAGCCTTAGAAGAGTCCAGGGACAGAGCAGTGGGGATACGTCCCGGCAGGGCAGACAGTCAGTGCCAAGGCCCTGGGGCAGGAGCACACCCAGCAGGTGTGAGGTCGAGTGAAAGGCTGTGGTGGCAAGACGAGTGAGGCAGTGGCAGCAGGAGGGACAGCGTGCTGTGACTGATGTCACACAACCCTGCGGGCCTCTGTGAGGACGTTGGCTTTTACTGTGAGAGAGGAAGTCTCTAGGAGAAGGTACTGGGAGCTGTGAGGTGTTGGGGAGCTGTGTTGTAACTGGCTCGTTTCCCACAGCAGTGGCACCCACCCATGCTGGGGAGCCTGGCCTGGAGTCAGAGTGGACGAGAGAAAGCCACAAGGCCTCAGTAGCTAAGTGTCTGCTTTGGGAGTATCAGGCCCTGGGTGTGATCGGCCACTCCTCCAGCTGGGGTTCAGGATGTTCCACACGGGCAGGCCCTGCCAGGGCTCGGTACCCCAGGGAAAGCGGCAGCTGCTTATCTCACGGTGGGAGCTGGGGCATTGGACAGCAGAGTCAACACGTCCTGGGCCTCATTACAAAATCAGTTTCCACACATGCAGCTCTGCTGAGCGCTTATCAGGCCTCCAGGTGGAAAAGCTGTGTTGCCTGGCAATGGGGCCTTATCTGCGAGGTCTGCAGGGAGGCAGGTTAGCTGCGCTTTCACTAGATCCTCTCCCATCTGTTTCTGCAAACATCTCCAGGGGCTTCCAATTAAGGTTTTGCTTTTCTTCTTTGCAGATGTTTGCTTTAATTTAATAAAGTGGTTGATAGTCCTCCTCCATGGTTGGGTGAGGACCTGGCCCCAGGGGTTGGCGGAGAGATGAGGAGGGTGCCGAAGACACTGAGCCTTGACCCAAGGCTGAGAGGCACAGCAAGCTGGCAGGAGGGACCAGGCCTGGTCTGCAGGAGATAAGTGGCGTCTTCCCCATGGCTGCCACCTTTCCTCTTGTCCAGGCTGGGTCCTCAGGCTCTGTGGTGCTGCCTCCCTATTGATCATGGGGTCCTGCATCCCACTCGAAGGCCACCTGGGCGAGGGGTGCAGGGCTCCCTAAGGATGGTACTGGGGAAGAGCTGCTCAAGGCACCAAGTAGACTGGGAGTAGAGTGCTGGGGCTCTGGGGGAGGGAGCGAGGCTGCTCGGATAAGGCCCAGTGGTGAAAGGGGACGGGGGAGGGGAGAGGCCTCTCCAGGGACAGGGCCACCTTCTGCACTGGAGGCTCTGAGAGAGGGAGCACTCCTTGCCCAGCCCCCAATCTCACCTCTGTGAGCCCCAAAGTTGACTTTTAGAGGCTGCTGGGAGGAGCCTACAGGGCACTTGAGGGTGATGCTGGTCCCCACAGACCAGCCGGCTGCCCAAAGCATCCTGGAAGAGTGGGAAGAGCCATATTTTGGAGCCAGGGAGACCTCACTGGGTGGCCTGGTAGGAATCGCAGAACTGTCCACAGCCCGCTTCCTGTTCTGTATCACCAGAGTGGTGTCTGTGAACTTAGCTGAAGCGTCTCAGGGCCACTCTCTCAGCTTTGTTCCAGGGGAGCTGCTAATAGGAGGGAAAGTTTGACACAGTTCTTGGTCCTTGAGAGAGATCAACACCTATGACTGTCCCCAGCCCAGGTCCTTAGATGGCTCTCAAAGCTCATCCCTGCCCTCTCCCCAAAGCCTAGATCTGGTGGAATCCTTGGTTATGTAGTTCTATTTTGGAGGTCACTGACTGGCAAAATGATCTGTGTTCTTCAAGCTTCAGCATCAGATGGACTAGGCAACTCAACTTTGGGAACCTCAATCTTCTCATTTGTGTAATGGGCTACCAGTGACAGCGTTCACCCCCAGATTTCCTGTGAGGGCCTACGATATGCTAGGTGTTTGACACGGGGCCTGGCCCAGAGTGAGTGCAAGGTCCTTGGCTGTGCCTACCTGCCTGTCGAGTAACTTGAGGGGAGTGATTTTCCTTCAGGCTACACAGTGTCTCAGACCTCCAGGGTGACTGAGGTTCCTATAATTGTGTATAGGGCTCTGCAAAGAAAGCACTGGAGGGAGAGTTTAGAGGTTCCCTAGTGCTGAGAGGGAGGGCAGTAGGTAGATGCCCTCAGCCTCAGACCTCTACAGCAGCTCGGCTGGAATCAGGGATGCACAGGGAGCTCCCTGCTGGTTGGGCCCCATGACTCCTGCCAAGTCAGATTTCCAAGCCAGCTGGCAGCTTTCTCCCCTCCCTTTGGCCCAAGGCTCAGGAGTTCAGCACCCTTTTCTTTTCACCTGCCCACCCTGCAGGAGGACAGCAGATAATCCAGCACCTTAATTGTGGGTCTTCCTCCTTCTCTGGACCCGAGTCAGCCCAGAGCTGCATCCACCCAGCTGGGAAGCCTCTCTCCCTTTTCCAGTGCATCTCATTTGTCGCTGTGGGCAAAGCTCAGCTTCACCTACCCTGGGGCTGGCCACAGGTGCTGATGCTGAGCGCTGTTGGTCACGTTCTCTGCAGCATGGGGCTCATGCTCCTGCGAGAAGTTCCAAGGACGTGGAGTTCAGTGGTGTATCGCGGTATGGGGGGAATTCTTAAGGAAAGAACGTAGGGATCCAAGGCAGTATTAGCTACTAGAAAAGCCAGAAATTTACACCCTGTGGATGATCCTCTCAGACATTTTTGGGTTCCCCTCTTGCTGCTCCAGTTCCCCACTCCCCACAGTGAGTTGGCCTGGCCATAGCAGCCCTATTACCATGAAGACATCACCTCTCCGGGCTCTGTGTGCCTGCACACTCCCGCCCCCTTTCCTGCACACACCTCTGCTGAGCCTCCTGCTCTTGCCTGCTTGTCTTCCCCAAGCTTAAAGGCTCAGTCCAATTCTACTCAGTGCTTTTACCCTATGAAATCTCTTTGACTTGTTCAATCCAGGCAGGCCCTTCATCCACAAAATGTGAGCCAGCACCAGCACAACCTCTCAGCAGTGCTGTGTTCTGTTGTGGTGGTGAATACTACACAAAGCATTTATCTGCTCTACAAGATTTCACCCCTTTTGAGGGGGGAAGACATTGCTTTGAATCACCCCTGCTTCTGTATTCATAAAAACAGAATTATTTTTTTTTCAATGGTTTAACCCAAATATGAGGATAATGGAATTTTTTGTAACTCTGTGTGTGTGTGTGTGTGTGTGTGTGTGTGTGTGTGTGTGTGTGTGTCTGAGAGAGAAAGAGAGAGAGAGAGACTGGGAAGCAGACTCAGGATCCTCAAGGTGATGACTGGTTGGGGTTGAGGGTCTGTGGGCTCTGTATCTGTGTGTCACTCTGTGAATAGTACCCCAGCTCCGCATGCAAGGGCAAGTAGTTCAGATGACTTAAGTTAACTTGGAGCTGTCCAGAGAGGCCTAAATCAAGGGCCTGAGGGCGACTCGCCGGGTGCTGTCCACGGTGCTGAACCTCCCTGCCTGCTGGAGCGTGGCAGATATTGCCTGGGGACGCTTGCCTGACAGATCCGTGTACTTGGAGTTTTCAGATATTCCTTCCCCTGCGCCCAATGGCCTAAACACTAAAAATAAAAAATAAAAAAATGGGATCTCGATAGAATAATAAGACCTGTGGTCCCTTTTCCTATTTTTTGTATGATTGTATCATCTTTTCAATAGTTAAGCATTTCCCACCTTGGAGAAACTGAAGATGAGGAGACACGGGGTCTCCCTCATGGCGTCTCTTAGCTGATATCTTGGCGATCTGAGGCTCTCCCTGCTCTATGAAGGGACCATTCTCCCTTCTCTGAATGATTTCACAGCTTTGTCCCAGTTCTGCCTCTCACTGGCTATGTGGCCCTGGACAAGCCGGTTCACCCAGCTGGGACAGCTTCTTCTTTTAAAATGGGAGAAGTGATAAGGAGAAGATCAGAACTGTGTCTTGGTTACTTTACTCTCTCTGCTGAGACAAAACACATCTGAGGCTCAAAGTCAAGGAAGAAAAGGTTCACTTAGCTCACAGTTGGTGAAGATTGCAGTCTGTACGCAGCTGGCTCAAGGTGATGGGTGGCGCGGCACAGGGATAGCAGCTCTTGGCAGAACGAGACAGCAAATGCAACAGGAGCGAAAAGGGAGAAGCATAAGGAAAGACTTTCTGGCCCTCATATTGTGCAGAGGGCACTCTGGGGTGGATGCGGCACTCACACCCACAATCCCAGCACTGGACAGTGAATCAATCACAAATTCTAAATTCGGCCACCTCCACAAAGCACGCTCCCACGACTGCACCGGGCTTTGCGGGGACATCCACACACAGACTGTAACAGACTGTGTTGCTCTCAATGGTTCCGATTCACCAGTCCCCCCTCTCTTGAGTCTCCATGAGTGCTTCTTCCCAAGCTCTCAGAAATAAGCAAGAAAAATCCGAAGCATCCTCCCTGCGTCAAGGTCCACCGGAAGTCGCTTTCAGATGGCCCTGTTTCCAATTAGCAATACTTGGGGAATCTGACTCCTGCATTAGTCACTCCTTCCTGTTCTGCTCTTACACACTGAGGTGGCTTTGACAACATCTCAGCTTTCTCTGCTGGAAACTACACATGAGAAACATTTGGTTCCAAATTGCATTCTACACACACCAGTTTTTCCAGAGGTTTTGAGGACAGCAAAGGCTACTGAATGAGCCTCAGAAGTGGGGGTGCTCTCCATTTTTAGGGGCTCAGAGGCCTTCAGTTGATGTTACATCACAGGGAGAGGGTTCATAACGAGTTATAGCACCTTTCCACCATTGCCTTCCTGGTTCCCAGCTCTAGGACAAGTGACTCAGGTACAGTGGTGAGATACAGCTCCAGCATAAATTTGGACTTTCCCAGGCAACTCAATTCTTTATTCTGAGATTCAAGCAAGAAATTGTATCCCTGAGGCATTGAATGCCAATAAATTATAAAAGCCAACAAAGACACAGGATGGTGATACTGAGAGGTGAGATAATTTTTACTAAAGCTGAGGGCTGAGTTTCAAGTGCATTTGACCTGGAATTGTAGTCCTGGAAATGTCCCTGGAAGACTTTGTTCTCCATAGCCTCTGTGATAGAAGAAAGGGAGGAGGAGAGATACACACAGAGGACTCCATGGATGTCCAAGCCCAACTTCACCTCCTAAGAAAGACAAGGTAGCTGAGAAAGGGCAGGGATCAGGTGTTTCTCCGAGCTCAGCAATCTGTGAAGACCTAAGCACTGTTCTTAAGAAGTTTCTCCCTGCTAGTTGGAACTCATGTTCCTCACAAGAGAGAAGGGTTTGTGAGAACAGTCAGCTCAGCTCAATGACCATTTGCCATTTGATTCCCTGAGTCATTTGTTCAACACCTGAAAGGGCCAGCCACATAGTTCAGTGAATTAAAGCACCCGCAGGCAGGCGCAGGGGCTGGAGGTTCCATTCCCAGGCCTGCCATGCTGGCCCCACCCCCAGGGCATTCTGAGATGGCAATTGAGACTGGGCGTGGTGGTGCAGGCCTGCAATCCCAGCTCTTGGGAGGCTGTAAACAGGTGGATCACTATAAATCTGATCTCACAGTGAGACCCTGAACACCCTGTAGACCCTTCCCTAAAAAATAAAAATAAAAAAATATGCAAAAATAAACAAACAATTGAGTGCTCACCATATGACAGGTTTGGTGTCTGGTGCTGGGGAAAAAAAAAAAAGCAACACAACAACACAGACAGGGATCCTCCTCACAGTGCTTAATGTGCAGCTTCGGGGAGACAGGGGGGGGGGGGGATGCACTGAGCCCATGGGCCAGTTGGCTTCCCCGGGAGGCAGGATCTTTGCTGAGCATGTGGTATACATGTGTGCTCCCAGCTATAGAGGAGGCTGAGGCAGAAGGATTGAAACTGTAAGGTTTCAGGAAACTTAGTAAGAACCTGTCTTGAAATATAAAACGCTGTGTGGGGCCAGGGAGATGGATCAGTAGAATAAGTGCTTCCCCGGCAAGCACAAGGGCCTGGTTCAATCCCTGGTTCTACAAAAGAAAAAGAAAGAAAAAAGAAAGAAAGAAAGAAAGAAAGAAAGAAAGAAAGAAAGAAAGAAAGAAAGAAAGAAAGAAAGAAAGAAAGAAAGAGGCTATAGATGTAGTCAGTGGTAGAGCTCAGTATCTATGTTCAGTTTTCTAGTACTTAAAAAAAAATTGAAACAACTTGAACTCTTCTACTCTGCTAGTAGGGATGTAAAACAGTACAATTATTTTGGAAAACAATTTCAGTGCCCTTAAAAATAAAACATATACCTGCCCTATTTGGCCTTTCCACTTCTGGGTGGAGATATGAAAGCACTTGGTTACTTATATGTAAATATTCATAGAAATTTTGTCATATGCCCCAAATGGTAGCAGTCTAAATATTTACCAACAGATAAATGAATAAGTTATATTAGATTTATGTAACAGAGTATTAGTTAGCAATAAAACAAATTATAAATATATGCAACAATATGGATAAATATCAAAATAGAAGCTAGACAAACAGTACACACTGTAAAATTCCACTTATATTTGTAAATGATTCTCTAATAACTGAAATGTCCTTTTTTTTTTGTGGAACCGGGGATTGAACTCAGGCCCTTGTGCTCACCAGGGATTCTCTAATAACTGAAAGTAGATTTGTGGTGCCTGGGTGTGGGGTGGGAAAGCACACAGAGGGAGGAAGGAAACACAGGTCAAGAAGACAGTTTGGGAGATGACAGGTGTGCTCACTATTGTGGCTAGGGTACTGGCATCACACGGGTGTACATACATCAAAACTTACCAAATTATACAATTTAAATATGTACATATGGGGCTGGGGAGATAGCTCGGGGATCTAAGCACCTGCCTCGCAAGCCCAAAGACCTGAGTTCGATCCCTGGTACTGCATGCTATGTGGGTCCCGGAACCTGGGTACACCATGCTGGCCACTGAAACTGGGCATGCTCTTGCACCCCCATAATCCCAGCACTGGGGAAGCTGAGACAGGAGGATTACTACAAGTCCCAGCTGCATAGTGAGACCCTATACCAAATACACTAAAAAAACAAAACAAAAACCCAACAGAGATGACATTTAGAAGCCTCCCAGTCTCCAGCCAGTTTGATCATCTCGGGAAAGAGACTTATTTGCCCCACATGACCTCTAAGTACCTGGGACCCAGAGAGGCTAGGGGCCAGTCCTGAGGTCACACAGAAAGCCCAGGGCGAGGTCCCTGTTTCCCCCTCTGGATGCAGCACTTGTTATTCAAGGCACCAGCTATGCTCCCAGGAGACACCCAGGACTGTCAGCATGTCCCCAGCTGAGGGACATGGTGTCCCTGCCGCTCGAAGATGTAATCTCTGACCACTCCACACTCCCCGCCTGGTAGCAGCCTGTGCTTGTAGCCAGAAGACTGGCTTCATCTGCAGAGAGGCTATGGTTATAGTGTCTCCCTAGGGAGGTAATAAACGGGGAGTGAGATAAGGGACAAATGCAATTACCTAATGACATTCATATCTGGGCAGAGAAAGACAGGGGCCATGCTGGTGATGTTCTGGAGAGGCTACCCAGGCCACTGGCGAGGACGGTGTCCTGGGACAAAGAATCACGCATGGTAGATGGCAAAGAGGTTAAGGATGGGTAGGAGTCAGGGTGGCCAGGGCAGCGGGTGCTGGGCTGCTTTCTGTCCCAGTTTTTTGCAGCTTCAAAAACCCACATGACATTTGGAGTCGGAGAAGAAGCAGGATCCACAGCGACAGAGCTGGGTGTGCATCCTGGTGCTAGCAGTGGGCTCAGGGGCCCCACACATGAATGGGGGTGACAGTGACCCCTGCCTCCTAGGATAAGGACCTGCCACATAAGTCCCACCTCTTGCCTCTTACATTCTCCTTGTGCTGTGCAAACCAAAGGGGAACAGCTGAGGCAGGAGGCCTTGGTGCTCAGGATGGCCAGGAGCAGCAGATTGTGGAGAGGTGGGGGTGGCTGCGTACTGTGCCCTGGGTGCTGGACCCAGAGCTTCTACACTGTAGCTGTCTAATCTCCACAACAACCCACAAAGTGCTTGGCATGACACCTCACTACGCCCAGGAACACTGAGCCCTCACCTCATCATCCAAGGTCACAAGGCAGAGGCAGAGACAGCCCTTGACCCCAGGTAGTCTGACTCCACCTTCCCACCCACTTTGTGGGTGAAGGTCCCCACCAGCTCCCTGGGGTCTTTTGCTTCTTAGTCCCAGCTCTCTTCTTTGGGAGGCTCACCCCAGCAGGACCCCAGCGACCGCTCCCTCCATGACACAAGCCACCTTATGAGCCCTGCTATGTGTATAGCACTCTGCAGCTTACAAAGAACTCCTTTATGACCTCCCATTCGTGATTTCCTGTGGAGGACCACCTGAGCAGCTCTCCTTGAAAGAAAAGCACCTGTCTCCATTTTGACTGAGTCTGATCCTATTTCCTGAAATTGTTATGTACAGAGCTGGCTAGGACTTCTGTTTATCCTTCAATTGGCCTTAAGCAATGTGTATTGGTCCAGCTGAGGTGCTGGTGATAGTCTTTGAAGGTGGCATGCGTGTTTCCCTGGTAAGCCTGCTGTTCCTTAATGTGAGCCAAGTGGAGACAGGACGGTAGAGCTAATGCTCCGTGCTGCCAGCTGGGATCGAGCCTTGAGATAGAGGCTAGGACTTCCTGGGGCTTGAAAGACTACATCAAAGCTGAAGCCCTAGACTTCCCAAAACATTAGATACTATATAATGCAGATTATTCTCTCTGCATATCCTCTCTGCATATGGCAGAGGTAAATGTAGGCCACCCACCTAGCTCAGCTCACAATGGTCACCTATTTCCCACAATTCTCAGTCAATCCTCCTTAAGCCACTTCCCTACTGAATAAAAACTGGGTGAGGCCCTGGGTCGCTCTCTTGGTTCCAGGAAGCCATCTTTGTGGCTGAACTTAGAGCTCCCTCTGACTCCCCAGTGATTGAAAATATAATTTAGTGTTTTTATTTTCGCCGTGGGTTGAATGGAAAGTGGTAGATTGGAATTAACTTGATGGAAAATAAGGTAACTTTGGGATTACAAACATTGGCTTCTTGGACTGAGACAAGGACCTGGAAGTGACTCCTACAATTTCCAGTCCCTTAAGAGAAGAGAGCTACTGTCTGACTCCTGTCCCTAGGGCAAATGGACCATTCGGCAGCAGGGCTGTTGGGCCATGTAACATCCCTGAGAAGCAGATGGCAGGTCATTTATAAACATGAAGCTGAGGCCAGGAGAAATGGAATAGCCTACAAAGCGCAGGGTAGGCTGAGCCAGGATTTCCTGCCAGGTCTGATGACCCCAAAGCCCAAGCTCTTCCCTTTGGAATTGCCCTTGAACAGGATCCACTCCTAGCTCACAGACATTGCCTTAACCTGATGCAAGAAGTGGCAGTCGTCTGTCTCTCTCCCTTCCTTCCAGAGAAAGGCTCTTGAGTCCATTATCTGCAAGCTCAGGCCTGCCATTTCCTGAAATGATCAGACAATATTCATTCACTAGTCCATCTATCCATCCATCCATCCATCTATCCATCCATCCATCCATCCATCCATCCATCCATCCATCCATCCATTCATCTGTTCACTCATTCTTCACCAAATATGGATGGACATCAGCTGCATTCCCACAACCACCTGAGACTTGGTTTCTGAATGCCCCTCACTCATTAACCATGCCCATGAGGGTTCACCCTCCACTGGAAAGAAAGGAACAAGGTGGGCACAGAACCTGCCCTCTCTGTGGGTGGCAAAGTGCAGAGGCCCCAGGTGTACCGTACCTCTGCTCAGAGCCAAGCTGTCTATTTCAAGTATCAATATTCTGCAGTTTCCATGGACACCAGATCACAATACCTAGACCAAAGCAGACGTAAACCACACACTATTTCCATCTTTGATGTCATCCACTTCCAACCTTTTATCCACTCATATGTATTTCAGTCATTCAATACTAATTGAGCTCCTATGGGGCTCTGGCCCTGAATGCCTACATTTATAGTAATAAGCATAGCAGCAGCTAAGGAAAGAGCTGGCACTTATAGGGAATCTGTTATGTGCCAGGCACGATTCTAAGCACAGCAGCCCTTTGAGGGAGGCACTATTATTATCCTTGTACAGATTGAGGAAACTAAGTTAGAGAAAGGATAAGGATTTTGCCCACTGAAAAATGCCCATCTTGTCTGACTGCTGAGTGATCCCGGTGTAGCCAGATCTGAGGGTTCAGGCTCCCTTCCCTGGTTGTCAGGTCCCCTCTTTGTGTCCCTGAATGATGCCAGTACCTATCTTTCACATCGCTGTGCCCTGTACATAAAGCCTCCATGAAAATAAGCAGAGACTTACACACCCCAGGGTACAGTGGAGGTGTGGGCTCTTGCTTCCAGGAGCTGGTTCCACCCAATGGCTCCAGGAGAGGAGTGAGTCTCTGAGAAGCACTGGGGTGAGTGTGTCACTCCTTTTTCCTCTGCCTTCTCTCACCACCCCAACAAGAGCTGCCCCATCCAGGATTACATGACACCAGGCAAGAATGTCAGACTTTAAGGCGACAGGTTCTGAGGGTGCCATTTCTCAGGCAGTGGCAATGGCACCTAAGGAAGAAGCAGAGGTCCTCAGAGTGGAAATCTAGGTGAGTTGTTCCACTCGTAATGGTTTTATCCAACCCTGGGAACAAGAACGCTCTCCCTTTCCCCACCTATGCAACCCCAGGACCCATTCCCTGAGAGGGCCTTAGCTGATTCTGCAGCCTCCCTGACCTGCCAGAACTTGCTGGCCATTAGAGCATTGCCTCTAAAGGATCCCTATGGATCACCTAATGGGAGAACCCAGACCAGCCCGGGGATGGGCAGAATTTGGGTTAGAGGCCACAGGTTGGGAGTCCTGGGTCTTTTGCCCTTGCCCTTTACTCCATGAGTCCTTCTGATACAGGGTGAGCTTTGTCCCCTTTCCTGAGTGGCTAGATCGTGCATCACCCACCAGCCTGGTTCTCCCCTGCTTCCTTCCCAGCTTACGGGTCATAGCGTGTGTACAGAGGTTTTCCGAAGGGCATCCCCACCCAGGCAGCTGCCTCTGACTTTGTTCCTTTGGGCTGGGACTCTGAGAGGCTGGCTCAAGTCTATGACCTGCCGGCTTGGGGACAAGACCCAGGGCAGGTGGATTATTCTGATTTTAGGGGGCCTCCTCTGTGCAGTGGGGTGCAGAGCCCAAATGTGGTGGGGTCATGATTGTGTGAAAACTACGCTTGCTCTCCTCCCCGCTGGTGCTTCATATACAACATCATGTCTCAGCATCAGTCTTGGGGATGAGTTCGCAGTGTCAAGGCTTAGACCAGAGGTCTCTGCTTCCATGGCCAGGACGGAAGGGTCCTCAGAGAGGCTGCAGGCTCCAGAGGCAGGAGCGGGGTCTCCTGGGCACGTGGATCCTGAGACGTGTCCTTGTCTGTCCCACTTCCATTTCCTGACTTTGAACAGGCTGTGCTAGAGCCAACGAGCATCCTCCCCCCAGGACACCTGTGGCTGCTCGCCATCCTGTTCCCACGCCTGGGGATCTGGCACTGACGTGCGCCTGTTTTCCCTTATTGTTTGCACGCGGAGGAGGTACCTCCTTCCAAACCAGGAAAGGAGGCTGCAAGAAAATGGCTTGGCAGCTGCCCCGAGACAACTCGCCTCCACTGTTTGGCCATTGCAGGCAGTTTGTGTTAGCTTCCATATGGCTGGTGACAGGCATGACTTCTGGTGAGGATGCCGCAGGCACCCTGCACCCCTGCAGACCCCGCCGCACAGACACCCCTGCAGCCTTGGCTGACACTCCTTACTCTGGCTGGTGGCCTCCCGACTCACAGGACCCCTGGCTCTCAGCCTTTCTGCTTTAGAACTTTCTCGTGCCAAGGGCAGAAGTTTGTGTGCCCAGAGACAATTCTCAGTCAGGGAGGATGCTGACCAGTGAGGGTGTGACCGGCAGCTCTATTGTTCAGAAGTCTGAGGTGTATTCTCACCTTGAAGGGGCGGTGATAAGAGTCAGGCCCCAGCTGCCCTCAGTACTCAACTCAGTGGTGCGCGTTCGAGTGGGCTTCTCCTTCCTGCCCAGTCTCACTCCCTCACTCCCTCTCTGTAGCTCTGGGACTGGCCTTCCAAGCAAGCTCAGGTCTTAATCCTTATCTCAGACTCTGCTCTAAGGAGATTGCAAATTAAGGCCCAGCTGGCAGCAAGCACGAAGAGGAGGAGAGTAAAGCCCTGCTAGGGCCTCAGGAGGCCCAAGGCCCCATCCTACAGGGCTGCCTTTGCAGCACCTTGCGCAGTCAGAACCGTGGGCCAAATGCCCAGGAGAGTGAGTGAGTGAGTGAACAACAGCAGGCGTTATTTGCTGCTCTGCTGATTCAGGAACTCTGGTGGTGCCAGAACTTCCAGAACATACCCTGCCAGCCTCTGATGACTCCGGCCCCAAACACAGCTGGAGATAAGGTGGACGTTGGGACGTTTTTGGCCAGTGAAACGTGAGCAGAAGCGGGGTGCTCCGACCTGGGTGAAAGCGGGTGGGAGCCAGGGGGCAAGGCTGCATGCTCCCCTTTGCACGCTCTGCTCCAGCAGTGAGGAGGGGGCGTGCCAGAAGGGGGAAGCAGCTTGAAGGCTGAGCCCTTTCGTGGAGGACAGAGCCTTGCACCACCAATGGACTGTTTTTTTTTCTTTTTTTATGAGTGAGAAATAAACTTTTGTCATTTGGAGTCAGAGATGAGGGGGATCTTTGTTATTGCAGCATAACTCAGCTCATCCTGACTGCTACACAGACCAAACTCCACAGGAACTGACTGCAGAACTGGGCCTGGAACCAGAGCACTTCCTCAGCCCTGGTGGCTCTTGTCACGGATGGAGGACCTGCCCCTGCCCTACTGTATACACACCCTTACTCTTGGCCTGGCATTGAGCAGGACCAGAGAGGTGCCTGGAATCAAGGCTGCATGGCCAAAGCATGACCACTCCCATTCTTTCTCACTCGGCCAACCTCAAGCAAGCTCCTTAAGTGATCTATCCCTAAGCTGCCACCTGGTCTCAGTTTACCTTTATGTAAAGATGAAACCAGGAGTTGTGGAACTGCTCCAAAAGGCCTTGCTTCTTGAGAAGCACGGTGGGTCAGGCCGGAGGTACCGGTGCTCTCTGCCGTCCTTCTTCAAGCAGAACAGATCCTCTCTAGTTTGGTATTGGGGGATCTCAGGTGCTGGCTAGAAGGCCTGTGATTTCCAAAGGAGGGCATCTTACCTTCAAAACTCCTGAGAACCCAGTGCATCTGTTCCCACCCAGCACTGCCCAGCTGTTCAGCTCCAGCGCCCTCATCTCTGCACCCCCTGCCATCCCTCGAGCCCGAGTCCCTGCTGTGGGCAGCAGAGCGAACCCTTCCCAGGCGCCTGGCCTGTGTGCTCAGGGTCTGTGAGACACAGGCGCCACATGGCTCTGGGTGGCCAGCCAGGCACGGGCTCACCCTGGGCTGCCAGCCTCGCATCTGCCAAGCAGGGAAGCCACTAGGGCAGAGGGAAGAATGTGGGCCCAGACTTCTGGACACCTCCGCTCCAGCCTTGGCTCATCCATCTCCCACTGCATGCCTCAGTTTCCTTGATGGTAGAATAATGGCCTCCAACATTTGCAAGCAGGCCCTTACTGTACTGTGCAGGCAGCAGTCATAACAAGGCACAGGCAGGCAAAGGAGCAGCAGAGGGAGAAGTCAGCCGTGGGAGGGAGAAGAGCTTCAAAATTCAAATTCCGCGAAGCTCTAACAGGGAAGTGGGTAAGAAAGCAAGCTTCACTGCCTAGAGAAACATTTCCTATTTATTTATTGCAGATGCCCCATGGGAATAGGGTAAGGTGGGAGCCTTGCCAGTCCTGCTCGCTGCTGCACCAAAAATACGTGAGTGTATACAGCAGGCGCTCACCACAGATTGGACTTGTCCTGTGCAACTCCCGAAGGATAAATGTCTCTGCGGGTCATTGTCTTCCCTCTGCCCCTCTTCCTTGTCGCCTGCCTTCTCCCCAGTCAGCCACTTCCTCTTTTAAGTGGGCCGGAGTCTCACTTCCTGCAGCCCACGGCAACAGCTCTGGCAACCCAATCAGGATGGACGGAGAGTGGGTGGGTGTTTGAGGAGCTGGGGGGGGGGGGCTGGTGCTGGCGGAGCAGGGGAGGAGGGGAAAGTTGCCTCCAGGCAGGGAGCCGTGGTCCACCCCGTCATCTGGCACCGCTGGCACCTGTGGGGGGAGGCATGTAGTGGCACTCCCTGCTCTCCCAAGGTCCTCTGAACATGCGACCCAGGCAGGAGCTGGAATAGGGACGCCCTCCCTCGACCTCGACGTGAGCCAGGCGTGGGCTGAGTCTGCCGCTGGGAAGAGGACCCCAAAGCAGGGCCACTGTGGTCATATTGTTAGAGGTCTCACCCCTTGGAGAGGCTACTTTGTGCCCCTCCTGAGGCTGGGAGACCTGGCCCTGGGTCCCAGACCTGTGCTGAGCCTGTAGGGACTTGGTGTGGCAGACAGAAAGTATGGGAGTCCAGCAGACAGGAACTTTGGAGCTTGCTTTGTCCACCTGGCTGTGTGATACTGGGCAAGTTGCATAATCTCTTTATGCTTCACTTTCTTCTTTTCTTAAATATTGAGAATTGAACTCAGGAATCTCTCACTGATCTACATCCATCTATCAGTTATCTATCTATGTATCTATATCACTCAGGGTTTTACTAGAGAAACAGCTATAACACAAGGTATATAAATGTACAAGAAACTACAAAACTGGCATCCGACGGTCAACCACAGAGTTGGATGTGGGAGCTTGTGGAGGACGTCTGCATACTGGAGACCAGAGGATCAAGTCCTCAGCAGCAGGTCGATGGGTCTGCACCAGAAGCCCGGCGGCAAAGCCCACGCTGCAGACGGAGACTGCAGCTCCTCCAAAGATTGGAGCCCTCCGTCCTTGAGGCACCCTGGGGTGTGGCATTGCTGAGCTGATTTAATTAAACTTCCAAACTTCTCAAGAGGACATAATTAATCCACCCTTACAATTCACCTCTTACCAACCAGACATCTTTCTTTTTCTTTCTTTCTCTTTCTTTCTTTCTTTCTTTCTTTCTTTCTTTCTTTCTTTCTTTCTTTCTTTCTTTCTTTCTTTCTTTCTTTCTTTCTTTCTTTCTCTTTCTCTCTCTCTCTCTCCTTCCTTCCTTCTCTTTCTTTCTTTCTTTCTTTCTTTCTTTCTTTCTTTCTTTCTTTCTTTCTTTCTTTCTTTCTTTCTTTCTTTCTTTCCCGTGTTTGGTACAGGATCTACAGTGTCTTACTACATGGATTGGACTCATAGCGATTCTCCTGTTTTCAGCCTTCCAAGCACTGTGATTATAGGCATGTGCCACCACGCCCAGTCTCAATTGCCATCTCAGCATACCCTGGGGGGGCAGGGCCAGCACAGCATGCCGGGGATTGAACCCTGGCTGCTGTGCTCTGCCTAAGCAGGCGCTTTAGTCTGCTGAGCTATCTGGCTGGCCCTCAGGCATATTTCTTTAAGCCAGTTCTCCAGATACAAAGACACACATAGAGTTGTACCTAGTATGTCAGAACTACATTTCATACAAATGGAAATGCACTAGTTCCACCAAGACAGGAGGTAAGTTTTCTCTGCTTGATGCTTTCATTTAGCATTTCATGACTTCAGCAGTAACTTCAACAATTTTTAAAAACCAATATTAAGTCTATCAATATTATATCAGAACCGTGAGAGAGAAATAGTATAATTACAATCCTCTTTTCTGTACCTGATCACAGTATTTAAAATAACCTTCTTCCACTCCCCATTCCGTATCCCTGGGCCCTCAGCAAGCGCCTCAGCAGGCCTTGGTTCTTTCCCTGGTGGAGCGACCCATGCCTTCATTCCTGAGGGCTCCGGGCCATTTATCATTGTGCCTGTATTAGGCTGTCGTAGTTTCTCATTGACTTCAATAACAGGGCGTGGCAATACCATGCGGGGCCCTGAGGCATCTCCTGCACTCCCCGTGTTTCCTTTCCTCTATCATGGAGCAGTGGTCCAGTTTCCCCTAGGTAGTTTTGGTCAATCACCCCTGGAAACACTGTGACTCCCTTTTCAGTTTGTGTCCTCAAAGGCATGAGGAGACCAAGATGACCGAGAGGAAGGCGGCTTAGCTTCCAGCCCGATGGTATCACTGTTGTGCTTCCTGGTACAAGCCTTCCCCCTGTGCAACTAGCACCTCCAGGGCAGCAGAAAATAAAGTTATGGCTCAGAAAGCAAAAACTTCAGTAGGGTTACTGGTGAGTGGTACCATTCCTACTTCCATTCCTTTATTCATGTACCCATCAATCTTGTCTATGCGAGACAGAATACCATATAGTAGATGCTGATTCAAAACATGTAAAGCCTTTTTAAGTACCTTTCCCCAGCCTTGAAAACCATTGCCACCCAGCTGGTGCTCTCACTGTGTTTTCAAAAGACCATTCTACCTTTCTATCAATCTAGCTACTTCTGGATGGTGGGGACCATGGTGAGACCAGTGACGTCTATGAGCATGAGCCCCTTGCTTCACTTGTTTGTAAAATGTGTTCCTTGATCAGAGACAATGCTATGTGGAATTCCATGATGGGTGGATAAGGTATTTTATGAATCCATGGATGGTAGTTTTGGCAGAAGCATTATGATCAGTGTAGGCAAATGTATATCCAAAATACTTGTCTCGGGGGCTGGGGAGTTAGCTCAGTGGCGTAAGTGCCTGCCTGGCAAGCACAAGGCCCTGAGTTTGATCCCTGATACCACAAAATAAAACAAAAAATAAACCAGAATACTGGTCTATGCCAGTGAGGACAAAGCACAATCCCTTCTATGATGGAAGTGGTCCAATATAATCAACTGCTACCAGGTTGCAGGCTGGTCGCCCCGGGGAATGGCGCCAATCCAGAGGCTCAGGGCTGGTCTTGCTGCTGGCATATTGAGCGTTCAGTGTGGCTGCACCCAGATCAGCCTTGTTGAGCGGGAGTCCTTGTTGCTGAGCCCACGCATAACGGTCATCCCTGCCACCATGGCCACTCTGTTCATGGCCCGCTGGGCAATGATAGGGGTGGCTGAAGAAGAAGGTTGGCCACTATCCACAGAACAGGTCATCTTACCCATTTGACCATTAAATCCTGATGCCCCACTCCTGGTACTAATTTTGCCATAGTTTGGTGTTTTGCAAAGAGAAACAATAAAATACAGGACACATATTTTATAAGATTATTTTATAATGAATCACCCAAAGAATCATACACAAAGAATGCAGGAAATCTGCTCACACACTAGAGACCTAAGCCTCCAGCTGAGTGAGGGCCTGGATCCCACGGTCATGTCCTACATGAGGCCAGCTGAAGATCTAGAGCCCAAAGCAACACCTCCCACGGGTCCCACTGGAGGCCCGGAGCTCATGAGGATGTCTCATTTATGAATCTGCACTAAAAAGGCCGAAAGGTCAGTGGTGGAAGCTGGAAGGTCTGTGCCAGCAGGCTGAGGGATCTGTGCCAGCAGGCTGAGGGATGGGGCTAGGAAGTGAGACTCCAAGAACGAACCAGAGTGTAGTGGGTGGCGCCTAGTGTTAACTTGGCTGAATGGGCTCAGGTCCTGGCTGTGTGGGCCCTGCCCTGCAAGGCGGGGGGGGGGGGGAGGCACACCTTAGGGCATGGTTGGTCTCACCCTGGGGTGCAGTTGGTCCTGCCTAGTGCTGGGAGGTGGGCCCAGAGTGATTCAGTGCAAAAAGTGTGTACCAAGGAGTTGAGGAGAAACCCTCCTCACCCTCCAAAGAGGCAGGTTTCTCCACCCTGCCTCTTTGGAGAAGTCCTGGTTTTTGTCCTGCCACTTTTTTTTTTTAAAGCTTTTATTTATTTGGCATAGGGTTTCGCTGTGCAGCTCAGACTCGTAGTGATCATCCTGTCTCAGTCTCCCCAGTGCTGGCATTACAGGCACGTGCAACCATGCCTGGTTTGGGTGGCCAGCATGGCATGGGGCCTGGGGATTGAAGCCCCGCCCCTTCCTGCTTGCAGGCATTTAATCCACTGAGCTACTTGGCCAGCCCTGTCCCGCCACTCTGCTGCTGTGCCACTTCAGAGAAGCTTGAACTTCCCAGCTGGGCCACTTTGGAGGAGTTCTGATCTTCACAGTGGAGCAACGGTCTTCGCGGTCAGTGTAGAAGAAAGAGAGAGGCTTGATGGACGCTGCAGCTGCTGCTCCTCCTCTGCTCTGCATCGTTTTCTGCCGCTGTGAACTACTGCCGTTTGCCTTGGATCCAATGGAGTACGAACTGAAACCTCTACAAACTGTGAGCTACATAAACCTGTCTTTCCTTCATTTTGAGTGTTAGGTATTTGTCCCAACAACAAGTAAAAATTAACTAAAACAGAGATCCCCCAAAAGTACCACAGCCATCCTCAGCAATACTGAGGTCCCAAGCACCTCCAGTGATGAGGAAAGCTGGGTCTCCATCAGGAAAGCCAACACGGCAAGCTTCTCCAGGAGACAGCTGCTCACCTCTATCCTTCTGGGGCTAGGAAGTAATGCTCAAAGTAAGGACCAGAGCTCCCCCAAAATGAACCACAGCCATTCTCAGGGACAACACGGTCCTGAGCTCCTCTGACTATGGGAACAGCCAAGTTCTTCAGGGAAGCCAATGTGACAAGCTCCTCCAGGAGAGCCACTGTCTTCCCAACAGCCTCTCTTCTCCAGTTCTGCCTCTTATGCTGCTGGCAACAGTCCTCAGCTGGCCTCCACACCCAGCGCCGTGCTGGTTCAGTTCAGCTGGGCGTAACAAGTTACTACCAGTTGTCAATGCACCATTTACTCTATCTATCTATCTATCTATCTATCTATCTATCTATCTATCTATCTATCTACCTATCTACCTATCTATTGTCTATGTTTTAAATTTTGAGATGCAGTTGCCCTAAGTTGCCCAGAAGGACTTGAACTTGTGAGCTTCCTACCTTAGGCTCCTGGTGTTCTGGGATTACAGACATGTACCAGTAGTCTTGGCCCCCAGCTTCACTTCCTAAATGTGTAAAAATGTGGCCCATAGCACTTCCCAGGGTTGTTGCAAAGATCCAATAAGGTAGTGTAGAAGAAAAGGCTGGCCAGCATCTAGGTGCCAGCAGACACGCTGTTCCCACATAGTATTCTGGCCTCCCCTGGGACTAGCAGGAAGTCTTCCTTCTGCAGGTGACAGGCACCTCTGCAGAGTTTGCAGAGAACCTGGGCTGCCTGTGTTCAAATTCTGGCTCCACCTCATGTAAGCTCAGTGCCCTGGTCAACTAGTTTTGCCTCTCTATGCCTCTGCTTCCTCTTCACAAAGTTAGAGTGAGGCAGGAGAGTAGGGCGTAGACAGCTGTCTTAGCAAGTGGGCATGGCCTGTCACAGAGATCCAGGGTAACTGCGCCCAAGCCCTGCACCTGGGAAGAGCGACCTTCGATCCTTCTGCTGGGAGATCTAGCAGAGTTTTGACAGGACAGCCTTGATCTGACATTAGTCTGAGAAATAGGCAGAAAGATAATGGCCATAAAGTCTGTGGCCACTGCACTCTCTTCATTGGCTCAGTCTTACCTGTAGAGTGGACTTCTTTTCCTATCTTTGATAAATGTAAAATCTGGGCCAGCCAAATAGCTCAGAGGATTAAAGCACCTGCAAGCAGGTGCAGGGGCCAAGGGTTTGATCCCTGGGCCTGCTGTGCTGGTCCCACCCCCAGGGCCCCCTGAGAGGGCGATTGAGACTGAGTGTGGTGATGTATACCTGTAATCCCCGCCCTTGGGAGGCTGTAAACAGGAGAATCACTACAAGTCCAATCTAGTAATGAGACCCTGAACACCCTGTAGACCCTTCCCTAAAATACAGAAAAATAAAATAAAGATAAAATCTTTTGCACCTTTCTTGTCTAAGAACCTCAAAAGAATCTCTAGAAGAAGTCTCCAGGCCCCCAGAATCCTGGTAACAAGAACAGGGATACCTACTTCATAAGGTTGTTCCCCATCCTACACTGAAAAAATGTTTTTTGAAATAGTGAAATAGTTCCTGAGTAGAGGAAAGAGCTCGTGTTCACGTTTTTACATTTGTGCCAGACCTTTTCTGTTGTTGCTTAAAAAGAAATAAATTGGCTAGCTGTGGTGGTCTGAGGCAGGAGGCTTGC
This sequence comes from Ctenomys sociabilis, assembly GCA_004027165.1. NCBI lineage: Eukaryota > Metazoa > Chordata > Mammalia > Rodentia > Ctenomyidae > Ctenomys > Ctenomys sociabilis. Next base: position 5,317 of record PVKA01006247.1, on the reverse strand, counting down.
AAACTGGAGTTGGGTCTAGATAACTTAGTGAGACCCTGCTTCAAAAAAATAAAAAGAAGTATGAAGGCCCTGAGTTCAACCCACAAGTACCACAAAGCAGGAGAAGCAGAAGAAGAACTAGGAGGAGGAGGAGGTGGTGAAGGAAAGCCTGGAAATAATAGGTGAAAGCCCCCTCCTGCCCCAGTTCCTTGTACAAAGCCAGAGGCTCAGGTTGGGGTTGGACTGGCTCTGGGTGGAGCAGGCAGGTGAAGGAGCCCACAGTGGCCCTGGAGGGAGGCTGAGGCCATCTGACCTCTGTTCCCACAGATTGTGTGGACAGAACTTGGTGGCAGAAGTCTGAGACCAGCGGACAGAGGGCAGATGACTTAGGACAGGGCAGATTTGGCCATGGGTGGCTGCGGTGGCTGGAGGGGTGGGGCTCGGAACTGTGTGTGCAGGAGGACCATGAAGAGCTTCCGTGGGTAAAAGAGGTAGGTGGTGCGGACAGGAGAAGCAGGGGCACAGGTGCCAGGGCCCTGGGATTTAAGCTGCAGGTGAAGGCTGAGCCCGCAGGTGGGCAGTGCCTCTGCTTTGGGCCCCGGAGACACATGCATTTCTGACACCCTGGTTCTCACCTAGACTTAAGGCTGCCGGGGCTCCCGTCTGGCTGAGCTCCACACCCATCCTCACTGGGCCTCGGTCTTCAGGTCTGAACAGTGCCAAACACCCCTCATTCCTGGTGGCTTGTAGCAGGAATGGGAATTGGGTGCCGGGTGGAGGCAGCAGTAGGGCTGGATCCTTGTCGTGGTGTCACCTTAGGCTGCCTGAGGTCCTCAAGACACGGCAGCTGGCTTCCCCAGAGACAATGACCTGGCAGAGCACCAGCTGGAACCCTCGGACACCTTCTGTGACCTGGCCTCCGAGGTCCTTGCTGCTGCTTCTGCAATGCCCTTTTGGTCACCTGGGTCAGCGCTCGACACTAGTCACCAAATGTAGAGGAAGAACAACATTTTAAAAGTATCATTTAAAGAAAATGGGTTTAAAAGTTGGCTCCATTATTTCCTCTTTTTTTCTTGGCTGAGAATATTCTAATGCTCATCTCTAAATGAGGACAATAATATGTGTGTATTTATTTATTGTGGAACCGGGAATTGAACTCAGGGCCTTGTGCTTGCCAGGCAAGTGCTTATTCTACTGAACTCTCTCCCCAGCCTGAGGACAATAAAAATGGTGTCAAAAGACGACGAGGTGACTGCAGGTCTGACTGGCTTTTCTTTCTCTGGTGCTACACTGGGGACTGGATGCAGGGTCTTGCCCATGCAAGGCAAGCGCTTTACCACTGATCCTTACCGCCGGCTCTTCTGAGTCTTATTCCCGCTTCGGAAACTGGGGCGGCACCATTTATTGTGGACAGCTAAGTCAGGTAGGAATATTATAGGCTGTCAGATACGGCTGGGCCCTGGAGAAAGTCAGGACAGAGGTACGAACACATCACAACCTTGGCCTGACACATCAGTTTGAAACCAGTCCTCAAGGAGAAGACAAAGTAACCAGGCCTGTGTAGTCCCATAGGACAAGATAAGCGCTAACACCTGGCCTAATAAAATCTATACAGACATCAGTCACCACCATGAGTGACTGAGACCCTGAGGTTCATCACTTCCTATAGTTCTTCAGCCCTGCCCCCAGGGCCCACTGAGCCAGTCCGTGGAGTCCCGCTCGCCTGTAATCCCAGCTGCTGGGGAGGCTGAAAACAGGAAGGATCACTGAGTCTGAACTCAAGTGTAGTGAGACCCTGTACAAAAAATAAAATTAAATTAAAATTAAAAACAAAATCCGGGGCCAGGGAGATAGCTCAGTGGAAGAAGTGCTTGCTTGGCAAGTGCAAGGTCCTGAGTTCAATCCCTGGTTTTGTAAAAAAAAACCAAAAAACCAAAAAACCAAATGTTTTGCTCTTTCTATGCCACTTGCTACCTGACGTGCTTCCCCATTTGATAGAGGGAGAAAAACTGATCTCGGGTGGGTGACCTCCAAATGATACAGGGGACCTCCAAATAACGTAGGAGGGAAAAATGATCTCCCGACCTGACCTGGACAAGTTTGTGTTCTCTAAAAGTGAAGAATGAATTTTAGGAACAAATGGAGGTTATGAGCAGAATATATTTATTGAGGGAAAGAAAGCTCCTGTCCCAGAGAGGGGCTGGAGGGGAGGGCCCGAGGGGGTAGTCCCCAGAAAGCTGTCTCTTCCAGGGACTTTTATAGTGCAAAACCATGTGGGGCTAAGGTGGAGAAAATGGGAACTTGCTTAGGTGGATGTAGGGTGGAACAACACTATGGTCAACCAATGGGATTACAAGCACCATTGCTCAGGTAAAATTGATTAAGCCCAGGACCAAATGGGGAAGGAGTCACATAGCAAATGGGCCTGAATGTAGAACAGGACCTTATCTGGTGGCCATCAGATAATGATTCTTCTTGGCTTTCTCAGGGTAATGATCAACCCCGATGCTAATCTTGAGGGAGGTTAGCATTTGATTGATCTTTGGTCTTTAGGTCTGGCTTGCGGCAGGAGCATCCCTCCCTCCCACAGTTGTAGGGAATCTTGTCTTCTGTGTTATCTCCTTCCAGGCCTGGCCCTGACTGACTGCCTATAATGTTTCTATCTAACTTGGCTGCCTACAACACACTGAACCAAAATTACCTAAGGGGCAATCGATCTTCTTGGTTGTTTATAGCTATAATCTATTTTGTGCCCATGTGCTTGTGCTCTTGAAAACTTCCTCTGAGAAATGCGGTCCTTGGCCTCCCCTGTTCAGGCCCTCTCCCCCCTCTCAGCAGCTGTAGCGCTCCCTTTTAATAATTATTTCCTACTTGTAACCTCCATTGCTCCTAAAATTCTTTGTTCCATTCCAGGGAACAGGAATTTAGAATACTGAACATCTAGCATGTAGGGAATGATAATATCCCCCTTATGTCTTATTTGCAGGTCTTTATATCATTCCTAAGTACATCTTACAACAAAAACAGAACAAGAGCTTCCACTTGGCTATGGCAGGGCAGCGGGTTTTGTAAGACATAAACAAAGAGATGGAATAGCAGGAAAAGCTCATCAGTTAACACCAGCTTACTTCAGATCGCTTGTTGGTTTAGAATTAAGCCAGAGAAGATTTCCAGGTGGACTGGCCCCTCCTGTTTTTAGGAAGAACTAGCTTGTGGTAGGATACCTCTGCTGCCTGAAAGATGCATTCTGGTGATGTGGCATTTAGTGTGAATGCCTCCATTTAGGTCTGGGCTGGTCTGCCGAGACCTAGTGCCCAAAACAATGGTCTCCCATGATTTTGTCCAACAGAGCCTCCCTACAACGCCGAGAGTGCAAAGGTCCTAGGACACATTTGATGCTAAGGAGGACTATCTTGTGACCGTGGTTGCTAGAGGACAGGGAGAGAGAGCCTAAGTGCCTCAGACAAGGCTGGAAGCTGCCCCGCTGTTGCCCTCTCCCTTCCCCTGGGGCAACAGCAGCCATCTCCTCCCTGCTCTCAGGTCCTCCCCAGCCCTGAGCACCCAGCTCATCCCACTCCCAGCCCCAAGGCCGGCCCTGGGGGCCTTTCCTGACTGAAGCCAGGGGTCCTGAGGACAGGTGAGGCACTAATTGATAGATGGACTTCTGTCCCCTTTCTTGACTCCAGATGTGGCCTCTGGGCCCAGGCTGTGGACGTAGACTGCACTCGTCCCTTCAGAGTTTCTGATCATTCCCAGTGGGTCTACCTACAGAAAAGGATTCAAAAAAGAGCTCAAAATTACACTCAAAACCACTGATGGACACTGTGGATGCTTCAGGACGTCACCCTCAGCTTCTAATCCATCTCTGGGAAGGTGGGCAGGAGCCTGGGCTCTGACCCGGATGTGGACTCTGCAGACCACCTGCATGCAGCTTCACCCAGCAGGTTCTCAGCCACTGAGCCTCTGAAGTCTCCTGAGAAGGCGCAACTTCAACAGCGAGACCTGGGCTTCTCAGAGTGGTTGAGCAAGAGGCCTGCCTGGGGGGGGGGTGAAGTCTGGGCACCTCCACTCGAGGGACAGGTAGGGCAGGGCATGCTCATTACCCAGAAGCACAGGGCCCCAGAGGAGGCGCTGACTTCCAGAGGCAAGGTAGAGGCTGCTGTTTGTTCTGGCCTCCACCCACGCCTCAGCACAGCTTGTAGGTTGCCTGGCAACCATTGTTCCCTTAATTATCATTGACTTTGAAAGTAAAAAATCAATTTCCTTTATGATATGAGCAAGGTGATTTGAATCTCCCAAGTTTAAACAGTCCAATTCTATTGTTCAAAGATTTATGAACAAGGATGTACACAAAGCATTAGTAATAAAAGGAAAGGTTTTGAAGAGCGGGTGAATGGAGAAGTCTATGTGGGGTGTGATATTAAATATTCTTACAGCAGAATATTTGCAAGAAATAAAAATATTGATGGAGACCAGTTTTACTGATAGGGAAACACTCTGACGGACTAAGCGAGAAATAAGATGCAGGTTACAGAACAGTAGGTAGCATATGTTGCTTTTTTTATAACCAAAAGAAGCGTGTACACGTGTGTATGTTCATGAACACAGTCTAGAAGGACGCAAGCTAAATACAACTTTCACTAGGGAAGTCAGTTTAATTTTCTCCATTATGTAATTTAAAACATAAATAAAACATGTGTTACTTTTTTAATCTGTAAAAATAGCAATGTTACTTCTTTTTTTTTTTTTTTTTTTTTTTTGTCTTTTTTGAGACAGGGTCTCACTATGCAGTTCAGGCTGGCCTTAAGCTCACTTTGTAGCTCAGGCTGGTCTCGAACTCACAACAATCCTCCTGCCTCAGCCTCCCAAGTGCTGGGATTACAGGCATGCGCCACCACGCCCGGCTCTACTTCTTTTTTTTCAGTAGAAAATTCCAGCCTTAGGGGTCAGGGGAACAAACCCTTAAAGAACTAGCAGGGGTTGAAATTGCTTGGATAGTAGTTTAGTCCCTTTGAGGTGCTGTAACAAAATGCCCTAGACTGGGTGGCTTAATAAGCAACACACACTTGTCTTACTGTTCTGGCAGTCAGGAGGTCCAAGACTGAGGTGGTAGAGGTTTAATATCTGGTGGGGGCCCACTTTCTGGAGTGTAGGTCATTTAGAGAGGGACAAGATTTTTTTTCTTTTCTTTTTTTTTTTTTTTTTTTTTTTTTTGCGGAACTGGGGATTGAACTCAGGCCCTTGAGCTTGCCAGGGAAGCGCTTATTCTCTTTAAGGTCAAAAATCCCATTCATCTACCTTGATGAGGGCCAGGGAGATGGCTCAGTGGAATAAGCGC